>VUYV01000490.1:68363-106902 GCA_008711295.1 Anarhynchus alexandrinus | reverse complement strand
CTACAATTACCTTTCTTTCTTTCTTGGTTGAGGAAGTCCTAAGGCATGGGGGTGAGGCACTAGCCCTGGGCAACTCACTGGATGGATCATTCTCTCCATTCTCAATCACCTGGTCCTTGACTTCCAAAGCCCCATACCTATTATGCAAGGGCAATTGGGATGGTGAGGGGGGCTGTGAGGGTTTTCGCTTGCCTCGCTGAGGAGGGATCTGACTCCACTCCCCCTTGTCCCTTAGGTCCCTTCCTTCTGCCTGGTGACAGGAGGGAAGGGGGTCATCCACTTCTGACAGGGCCTCTTCCTGTTGCCTTTGCCTCAGGGTATGGCTTCCCCAATCTATTTCATTTTCACAGTCTTTAATACTTCTTAACCTTTCTACCTCTTCCCTCAGTTCAACCACCTGCCTGAGCAGATCATTTACTTGATCACACCGTACACAGGCAGTGTCTCCAGCTCCCTCTGAGAGCAGTGCCAGGCTCAGGCATTCGTTGCAGCCCGAGACCCGCACAGCCACATGCTTGCGCAGGAGCTCAGTCTGAGTTCCCACGTTCTTTCTGGCAGCAGCTTTTGACCGTTTTGCAGCCATGTTCTTCCCTTGTGCCAGGAGGTGATGAATCTCTGCTGTCAGCTTCCTGCATGCACTGAGCCTGTGCCCCTGCACGTCGATATTCCTCTGCTTGCGCTTGCCCAGCTCGTGCCCAGCTTAGTCGCATGGTTTTCAGTGACCTACCGTGTGAAGTGCTGCGCCCTGTTTGCCCGCTCCAGACGTGGTACCACACTGATGCCCTGGGTGACGCCCACTGGCTGCCCACGTGCTGGGTGCGCACTGCCGCGTGGTGTTGTCTCTGCCCCTGCCGCGTCAGCAGCCCGCCCCCGAGCTGCCGGTTCTGGCACGAGCTAGCCGCTTTTCCCGGCTTCGAAAGCCGCCAAAAAGAGCCCTTTGCCGGCCTTATCCGCTGCGATCCCCTTTTCCCAGTGCGGCCTTACCTGCACTGGAGCTGGTCTCCTCAGCGGGTCTCCTCCTGCCCTGGAGCTGGTCTCCTCGGTCCACTTGCTTCTATCAGTAACTATATTCATGGCAGGTCCCTGTTGCAAGCCCACAGGTGTAATGTAGTGAAAAGCCAAAACACCTTAACATCAACCTTTGTTTCTACACTTGCATTTCAGGACTCAGCATGACAAGGAATCTTTATATTGAAGCAGAAAGGAGAGGATATTTTGTAATGCAAACTGAAATGGAATACAGTGCTTGCCTTCTGTTTGCCACTTCTAGTGTTGAATGTATGTGCTCTCTTTTCTCACAGAACCTACCGTGAGTGTTGTCCAGGGAGCATTCAGCAGCAGCGGACGTTTCAGCCAGGATCCTTATGACCTTCCAAAAAACAGCCATATTCCATGTCATTATGACTTGCTACCAGTTCGAGATAGCCCCACATCCTCTACGAAGGAGGTCAGCAGTGAATGACCCCAAAAGCTGATGTGTAGCACAGTGGGACTCTCAAGGAGCAGAGTGGCATGGTTGTGCTCCTTCCTCTAGTTTACCATCATATTTGGCTCCTAATCTGTCCAGCAGAAAATTGCTGTACATTAAACAGAATCTCAATACATGAGGTTTGTATTGTGTATACAAGTGGCAGATGGACAAATGCCACACTCTGGGGATCCTGATCATTCTTTTCTTCATGACAGTAAATTTTATAGAAACAGGTATGCAACACATTTATACTGTAATATACTGGCTTAAAAATATTAGTTTGCAGATCAGTTTTGGTAACATCCCATTTCAGCAACTTTAAATATAGACGTCACATTTGTCATGTTTCAGAGTAGAAATACTCCCAGGACAGTGCAATTTACCAAATACCACTTTGTACAGGTGATCTGATTCACTAGTTATGTAGAAGAAAAAACTGTTTTGCCAAATTTTACCTTCCATTCTGATCTTTGGTCAAGACATATTAAGAAACAAGATCTGATGGGGATAAGTAGTACAATACTGCAGTTTGGGAAATCCATCATCAGGCTTTTTTGTCCATTACTGGTGGTGGGCATACCTTGCTTGAATAGTTTTGGAGATAAAAGCACTGCATACATCAATATTATATGATGCCTCAAGATCTCTTGGTACTTCAGACCCAGCACCAGTCTTCAACAAATCTCGTGTTACCATTCAACTTCATATGTTGCAATTCTGACCACTATTTCTGCCATACACAACTAATAATCCGTAACATATCAGTAAGTACTTCATAAAATATGTAAATTAAATCAGTTTATTTTTGTCACCATGGACTGATTATGTAAGGAGTGGACAAAGGTGATGACTGCTGTAAATCTTAACTGCAAGAAAAGGTTTACATTTTATAAACAGGTAGTAATAATGACTGTAATATAGGATAAAAATAGTAAAGTGTTCTGATGTTTTTTTCTTAGAAATAACTAAGCAATCTCTGTGCATACTTGCTAAAAAGGCACCTTTTCTTTTTTTATAGTTGATGTAGGGAAACATATGCTTAAGCTGGTCTTTTGCATTGCTAATAATGTGACACATGTATCCCCCATTCTTCATTAACTTGTGTCTCCACTTTTATGCTGTGTGTCTGTGTTTCTAGTGATCTAGCTTGTAATTGCAAAAATATTCTACTCTGTGTCCATTTCTTTTGCATTTTTGCCAACTGGCCTTTATTTTGTCTGGTTAAAGGGACCTCTGAGCAGAAGGAGAGGATTAAAGTAAGAATTCATGTCATACTGATGTCTATCAGAGGGGCTTAGCTAATACAGAATAGTTTAACTTAATTAATTAATTGGGGAAAAAATATCAAGGTGTTTTTGTTGAGGATAATAACAAGAATGTAGAACAGTAAAAACAGTCCTTCTTTAAAGTTTAGCTTATTCTGTTAGCTGTATGGATCGAGACCATCTTTCCAAAAGGCTCCTTTATCTCCCTCCAAAACAGTCTGTTATGAACTATGCAATTCAGTGGAAATTAATTTTGCCAAGGTATCCATCCATTGAAGCAAAATTGTCCCCCAAACACATCAGCCTAAAAAATAAAATGGTTGGTACAGACTGGACATTCTCTTTCAGTGGAAAGTTACCTTTAGAAGCCTAAAAATGATGTGGCAGTATTACTTTCAGCTGCTGCTGGTGTCAGTGATGCTACTTGCTAATATGCTTGTAACGCAACCCCAGCAGGCTCTTCCACTCTGCCCTGGTGGTAGTTCTGTAGCTTCTTGTGAATGGCTTGTTGCAAGGGTTCGTGTATCCCTGATTGATGGGGAAAAGGCAGAGGCAGTTACATTGTGGCACATAATGGGAAGCTGTAGTCTTCTCTTCTTTCTGTGTTGGGGTCACATTTTGGCACGAGGGTTGTGATATACCATAATGATGGGAAGGGCAGTCGGATAGGTCAGGAATCTGGTGTATGTGCTTTCTGGCTTAGCACAGGGAGTGCCACAACCATTTATTTCTCTACATCTGTACTGCAATAGTCTGAGAGAAAGAATTATCACTATTGTGACAGCATTGATGTATTCCTAAGAAAATCACAACCGGTTGCCTTTGGAATACTAAATGCAACAGAGGATCAACTGGAAGAAAAACTGATAAAACTTTTGAGGATTTCTTTTAAAAGGAACCCCAGAGCTGAAATGGAAATACAATTTGATTTTAGTTGTTGTCATTGAAGTCGTGATAAATGAGATCTACATCCAAAGACATCGTTGCGGATGTGCCCAAGCCTGACAATGCATATGCCTTATGAAGTGCCCCATAACATTCTTGGTTCTTGCTGGCCATGGGCACTGGCAGTTTTCCAATTGCCTGGGCATTTCCTCTATATCCTTGGAATAAATAATTTTATTATCTTTGGATTTTGCAAGTACAGAAATAAACTACAGGATTTCAAAAGCCAGTTACCATTCAATCCCTCCGTAAGACAAAGTATTGATTTGGTTTGTGTGCATGTAGGTAACATGCAGAGCTACTGGTATATACGTGTGTTTGTACTGTGTGAAACAGACTTTAAAATAAAACCTTTCTTCTCTGAAGCCATGAATAGCAAATGCTGTATTCAGCAATTGTGAGCTCACAAAAATTTATTTCCTTACTCTGTGTAAGATTTGGAGACCACTAGGTAAATTAATCTTCATACTATAAACAGTTCTTTTTTATATGAAAAAGTGAAGAGCTGAATGAATTATATTTGTTTGAAAATTTCCAGTATGTCACATATCTCAAGTGATATATTCAGCCAAATTGTAATGAAAACAGATGAGTTTCTGATAATTTTGCCTCTTGTGCATGTTCTAAATATACACATTACCACAGTCTGCCTTTTTATATGTGGGTGAAACTCCTGCTGTGTAGTCAGTGTGAGCAATGTCTGCATATATCTGAGACAGATTTGCAATACATATAGGTCAAGTAAATGCATTGTGAATTTACTTCAGTGAATGATCATTGGTAGATACTCAGAAAACAGATTGCCTGCAGGGGTAACACATTCTTGTTAAATGACAGCTGTGTATCATTCCAGAGTAAAAAAGCACATGAGACTTGCATTAGCAATCCTGCTGTCTCCTATATGGGTGGGGAAGCTTGCTGTGGAGTACACCCTGCTGTCAATTTAAGAGACCCCCAACTCGATGTTCATGACTGTCACTTAGCCCTTTTTGTCGCTCCCAGTATGCTCTTTAGAGAACTTAAATATTTCAGAACATGCATACATATTGTGGTGAGAACTTAATGAGTAATGATAAAATAATTTTAGCAAACATCATCTACTCAGAGAATTGGCTTCACCAGAGACAGGAATGGAAAGAGATGCCTTGCCTCTATATATTCACATTACAATAGTGAGAAATATAGCATTGAAAATGGAGATAGCTATCCCCTAGCAACTTGTTTTCAGTTTAATAAAGTGAAAAATGCTGCACAAAGTTAATAGCTGATTTTAAAGTAAGTAGTGAGTATAAACTTTAGGTTTTAAATAATGTAGGCTTATTAATTCTGGTCATTTAGAAGCATAATGAACTTCAAGTCTTTTTACTATATCAAAGATTTTTTTATCACAACACACTGTTACACGTTAAATTTGTCTTTATCTTGATCTACCCAGAGAACTCCCATTAATTGTAATTGGAGATGAGCATGCAGATTACAGGGGAAAGATTTAATTGTACTCGTACTTTCTGCTGAGACAATCTGCAAAGTCAAGTTAATACTGAAGTTAGGAGAAAACAAAATCAAAAGTGGGGAATGTGTTATTTAAAATATATTGGATTTTCCAAGAACTGTGGCTACAGCTTAATTTTTATTAGATGTGTGTCCAAATAATAATCCTTATACTGAAGCTCTAAAGTCCAGACCGAAGAATACAGAGCTAATTTTGACAAAAATGCTTTATATTAAAGATTGTATATATAGTAGTTTAAATGACTGAAAACAAATCAGTGCATGGTTATTAATTACTGTACAAAAAATCTTGTCACTTGGTACACTCATACTAGTGCTAGAGCACTGAATCTAACTCTTTTATCTTCATTTTTTTATCCCCCGAGGCTTCACTTTGATATGATTGAACTGTGATATATTTTTAAAAAAAACCTATCAAGTATGCCTGGCTTTTTTTCTTAGCTGTAACAAAAAAGTGTTTTGTTGTGAAAATATATCTATTTTCCAAAGATGACTGATATTCATCATTTTGCCCTTCACTACCATTTATTTAACTTCACATACCTGTAGGCTAATTTAATAAAGTTTCTAATGTAACATGGGAAATACTTTGATTTTTTTTCCTTTGTTTTTCATTTGCTTAGGATGGATCTTGAAATAGCATGGGAACTATAAAAAATGTTACCTGTGCCCATACTGGACCACCAAGTAATGGATTTTATTTTCCAACTTCTAGAAAGCAAGTAGCATATGAGATGCTTTGTGGAAAACCAGGGCTGATCTTGAACTGCTGAACTTCTGTGATTACTGTCTGTTCCTACAGGAGTTAATTCTGTAAACAGGGCAATTCTTTCAAGCCTGCCTCTTGAATGCTTAAAGCTTTAACCTTCTGAAAGATGGAAAGCTGAGTTGCCAAAAGCAAGGCACTTCCCCTTTTTAGTAGGATAATAGCCTTGGATTAACCATTAAAAAGCCAGTAATGAAAGTACAAACATGGCATAAAATGGGATAACATATTGTAATTTCTGATTTGTAACTCTAACCCGCTAAGTGAACCCTCTTGCTGCATGTGCCTGGAGATGACTGCTATGGCCAGAGCAACCTGATGGGGCCCTGTGAAGACACAGCTGAGGCCTCAGTGACTGGCATGTAACACTGATGCCGAGCACAAGAGAAGAGATGGGGGGATAGATGGAGTGGGCAGTGGCATTGTGGTAACCCCAGACATGTGTGCTGTGGCCACAGCATTGCTGGGGCGAGCGCCATGGATGGGGATGGCTCCTTTGTGATATGCCTGAATGATGGACCGTGATATCAATTAGCAATGGATTATGACATCACCAAAGCACTACTATATACCCAGGTGCTGAGCCTCCCCAGCTGGCTTCATGCCAGCACTCCACCTGAGTGAGTTAATGAGGTCTGGGGTGTTGAGCAAGGCTTTTGTAGCTGGTGGTGTGCTCAGGAAGTTGTTTGCTGAAGCTCTACGTGCCCGACCCCAGAGCCATTAGAGGATTTTCCGTGGCCCTGACAGGTTCAGGCAGCAGGAGCACCTAGGAGGCGTGCTTGCAGCAGCAGAGGTGAACTGGGAGGGGAAACCTCACCCTGGGGAGCTGGGAGGGTTTCCATATGGAGGGACCTGGGTGTTTCTTCTACCCCTCCCCAGGGCCAGCCCATGATTGTGGCCTCTCTTCCTTTTCTAGCGTGACACTGGCTGCTGCAGCGCTGGTGAGAGGGAGTGACTCACTAGGGCCAGACTCTTTCCAGTAGTGCCCAGTGACAGGACAAGGGGCAACGGGCATAAGCTGGAATACAGGGAATTCCATCTCAACATGAGGAAAAACTTCTTTACTTTGAGGGTAACAGAGCACTGGAACAGGCTGCCTAGTAAGGTTGTGGAGCCTCTTTCTCTGGAGATGAAATTCCCGCCTCTATGCATTTCTGTCCCACCTGCTCTTGGTGAACCTGATTTGGCAGGGGGGGTGGACCAGATGATCTCCAAAGGTCCCTTCCAACCCCTAACACTCTGTGATTCTGTGACCGGCTTGACATCCCCAGCTCCCCCCAGCCCACCGCAGAAGGTGGAGAGCATGGCCATGGAGCTAGAGGACTGGTGTCCCATCTGCCTGGGCAGCAGGGAGGAGGCCAGCTACGTGATGCCATGCCTCCACCAGTTCTGCTACCTGTGCATCCTGCCGTGGGCTGAGACCGAGCCCAAATGTCCCTCCTGACACTCAAGCTACAGTACTGTGCACGTCTCTCTTTGCAGGAATGGCATCGTACAGTGAGGAAGCCGCAGAGGAGGGAAGCGCTGCTTCAGGGCACAGTGGCATGAGCCATCCACCCCAGGCAGGGCTGGTGGAGGCAGCAGCAGGCTCACAGTGCCCCATCTGCCTGCAAGAAATCAAAATGAAGACCTTTGTGGCCTATTGCTTGCACAGTTTCTGCTTTCCATGCATCCAGCAGTGGATCAAAAAGACATCATGCTGCCCAGTTTGCAGAGAGCCTTTTGAGCTGCTGCTGCACTCAGTGCAAGGAGACAACAACTACAAGGAGTACAAGGTCCGCGCACGTCGCGTGGCCTGCACCCTGCAAAGGCTGCCGAACCTGGGGGAGGGCAACGCCCAGCCCCCGCAGCACCGCTACAACGTGCGCAGGAGGCCCGCCAACCAAGGCCCCCGGGCTGGCAGAACCAGCCGTAGGGGGAACAACCACACATAGAGGCCGGGCGCAGCTCCGTGGGCTCTCGGACACCACCTCCCAGCACGCTCCTGCACCCACGGCTTCTCCGGGAGCCAACCCCCCTGAGAGCAGGCCAGGCGTTTTGTTAGCCCCGAGGGATGGGTTCTGTTGTCACTTTGTATTATTAACACAAGCACTTGTAATTAAAATATAATAATAATAATATAATTATAATAATTAAAATATACTTTAAATTCCCACAATTGGCAATCTAGGAGATGCTGCCTAACACCTTTTTAAGGCAGTAAAATTGAATCCCGTTTTGTTTTTTTTTTTTTGGCGGGTAGCCAGAGAAAGGCGGCTCAGGGGCTCTCGATAGCCACACAGCTTGCGATTTCCACGCGTGTAACCGTTGCACTTGCCACAAATATAGCGCGCCGGGGCCGGGGTAGGGAACAGTTACCCCTCCCCCCCCGCGCTCCACTGCCTCGGCCTTCCCTCCCGCGCACGTGGCAGGGGAGGCGCCCGTGCTCCCTGCTGCCGCCATTTTGGAGGCAGGGAGCTCGCGGCATGCCTGGCGTTGCGATTGCACACACACGCACCACCCCACCCCAACCCCCCCGCTCAGCCCCCTACNGAACGGGCCGCCGCTAGGTAGCGACGTGGCAGCGCGGGGTGGCGCCGGCGCGGTGCCGCTGTGGCTGCTGGGAGCTGTAGTCGGCGGCGGAGCCGGTCGGTACCTCCGTTCATCGCCGGTCGTGCCCGGGGCGCGGCTTCCCCGCGAGGCCAGCGCGGCCGGCCGGGTCGCGGCGGGGGCAAAGGGCGGGCTCCAGCGCTTGGGCTCGGTGAGGCCGCGCGTCGTGGCGGGCCGAAGGGACGCGTTGGCACCCGTCGTCCCCGGCGGCGGGGAGGGAGTGGCTGGAGGGCTGGGCGCGTCCGGGCGGTGTCGGCGTCCCGCAGCGGTGGCTTCCCCGCGCTCCCGGGTGGCAGCNGTCCGAGCCGGTCCGCCTGGCCTGCCGGCCTAGGCCGCGCCGCTCAGTCGGCCCGTCAGCGCCGGGGCTCTGCGAGGCGGCTGCCGGCCCGAGCGCGCGTGTTTGCGGGTGTGGAGGCCCCGGGCGGATCTCCGGGAACCGTCCCGAGACATCTCGCCCGGGCGCCGTTCCCCCTTGGCGACACTCCTGGGTCTGCACCGTGTCGGCCCCTCGCCGGGCTCAGCCCTGGAGAGCGGCCTGACCCTGCTGTGGGTGCTCTGGCTTGTTCCTCTTGTTCCGAACCACCTTGTCCTTCTAAAGGGCAGCAGCGGCTCCTCTCCTACCTCTTAACAGGAACGCGCTTTGGGGCTTGTTGTAGGGTGAGGGTTGTGAGCTATGAATGCAGATCAGGGTCCTTACAGCAGGGCTCCTTGCTGCCTCAGTGACTGGTGGCGTTGTGAATATATGCACGGACCAGCACACCTTGGAATTTCCAGTTGGCTGGTCATGGTACCTTGCTAGGTCACGTATATCTCTCTGCTTTTGTGAGTCACTCTGCGAGCGACCAGGCTTCCTCTGGGCACTGTCTGGAGAGTTTGGATGCCTGGCTGCAGGGCTGTGCTTTCCAGCCTTGCAGCTAAGGATGGAAATGCTGGTCTTGGTAAACTTGTGTGGTTTCAGCTTGAATTAGTATGATTGACAGTGGAAATTTGCAACCTTGAAGATCTGTTAGTATCTGATAGAAGTGAGGCTTCAGGAGGTTTATTAGTTCTTATAATGTCTCTGGAGGCGTTGTTGAAGTGGTTTGCCCTTTATGTGATGTATTTATTTTTATAATCAAATGTAAGAAGCATTATTTTTTGGTGGGAGAAACCTCTGAAAGTGCTGGAGCTGTTACATCACACCATATGATTAGCTGTTGGTGCAAATTGGTAGAATGTACATGGTTTTGTTTAGCCCTTTCTTTGGTGGTTTTAGTCGCATATAACATGGTACACTAGATCACTAGTTTTCTGACTATGGTCATCAGTGATCTGAAGCTAAGTGGTTTGTGGAGCTACATCAGCTTTGTGAAGTTTAAAAATAAGTATTTGATAGTAAGGGTGTGTGTGGTCTGGAACAAATCCCGAGGGTTAGCACTGGCACTGTGTAGGAAACTAAATCATTCTCAGAGATTAGGAAGTTTTTAGAAAAGTGGAACTTTTCTATGGTATTTACGGACTCTATTTATAACTCTATCTGCAGTAGTCTTAAGACAAGACCAACCCCTTCTGGCACGCCTGGTGTTTTGAGCTATCTTGGTACTGCATCAGGTCTGAGGTATACTGGATTCTGCTTGGTAATGCTTGGTAAACAGACTTTTGATGTTAAAATGTGAAAAAGTGATGCTGTTGTTGTGATTAACATTATTTATGCTATGAATATAAAACAGCATGGAAGAGTTCTGTTTGTTGTTTTGGTTTGTTTCTTTTTTTTCTTTCCTGATTATCTCTCTTAAGGCTTTGGACTTTAGAACGAGTCATTTAACATCAGGTGATTAAACAGATGATCCCTCTATGCCCTTCCTTTGGCTTCAGTGAGGCTTTGTATGTCCTCTGGGACCTGCCTGCATTTAACAGACCAGAGTGTCAAGGAAGTTTTATCCTTGACTTTGTGCTCTCCCTTTCTAAAATGGAATAAACCAATATGTGAGGTATTTTTCAGATGAAACTTAATTATACTAACAGTTCGGCTCTGGTTTTGTTTAGGGTTTTCTTTTTTAGAGTGTTGTCCTTTTGATTGACATCAGCTTCACTCCATCTTTTATAACTGAAGGTTTTTCTTTTGTCATTTTCTTTCTTGCTTTCTTCTTGGTCATTCTGTTTTTAATCTCTCGTGTTTGCATCTTTGAGTTCTGGGGCTTTTTTTCCCTTTGACTTTTCTCCTATTGAATAGAAGTATGTTCCTGTGAGTCTGTCTATCAGTTAATGCAGTTTGAAGAGGTGGTTGCACTGGGAATGGCTCCAAACAATTGGATTCGTTCAAATAAATAAATGACTGCTCCTTATTCTGGACAGTTAGCAACTTGTGCTTAGCCATTAACAATGTGTGTAGGCAGTACTGTTCCACACACTTAATTAAAAAAGTTATGCCTATTATGATTAAAGACAAGAAGCTTAATAGCATTTGAATTTATTATTCCAGCTGTGATTTTGTTTCATTTTGAGCTCTGTTGAGAGAATAGTTTTGCCTCTTAGGTTTCTTAAGTATATTGTGAGGGTTTTTTTTATTAGCAGGAGCATCTGCTGAAATACAAGGAGTTGTTAATTAGGGATGACTGAAAATATGGCCTCATTATAAACTCTGAAGTATGACTGATTGCTAGATAATGTGTTTTTGTCCATGTGAAATTTGCTAATCTCCATTTGTAAGTAATCTTATCATTAACTGTGAATTTCTATATTTTAGAGTAATAACCTGAATAATGCTTTTGAAGTATGGTTGTGTTGTTAAGGTTATTGCAAAATATTAGCGCAAATGTAATTACTTCCTATTGAACTTAAGTCAAAAGATGAATAGTTTACCAGTTCAGCCTTTTAGTCTCTAAATCAAATTATTTCATTCCTGCTTTTAACATGACCCCTGTTAAAATTTTCAGTCAGAACTTCAGCCTCATTTTCCCTTCAATATACACGGGCCTTGCCTTTGGGAGTTAGATTAATGGCTGAGATCTGGCTTTAGGTTAATGAATGAGATTCAGCTGTTGAGAATCAGTAAAGTATAGTTAGCAGTCAACTAGGGATAGTATATCTTGTGGGTATACTATGTTTTCTTTGTGTAATGTGGGGGTTTAACATCATCCCTATAGTGTCTTCATTAATACTGCCAAGGGTTATTTTTTTAACCAGATAACTGGTGGAAGCCTAACAAAATTCATTCTTCTGCTTCTTAAAGGGGTTGTTTTAAGGATGACTGACCATTGGGAATGTGGGTTTTTTTATGTTTTTCTGTATTTCTCTTTTCCATATCCTTTCTTTTTTACTTTCATATAAGCATAAGACAAGATTTTCTTCTAGCTAAATGTGATGAGATTATAAAATTTGTGAAATCCATTTATGATCACAAATCACTAGATGGCAGTACTGCTGTTATTTTGATGTAATTGCACGTGCCTCAATTTGCTTGTCTCAGAGTTTCTCCTTTGTCTTTTCAGTTTAGTAATACAAAATGTTCTCGTTTGCAAGAAGGCACAATAGTCACTTCCTTAAGAAGTTAGGCTGAATTTTCATGCGCTACTTACTGCAAATTATGTGTTTGTGGACTATGAATTATTATTACTATAACTTTTTTTTTTTTAAATCACTGAAAGGACTGTCCAGTTCCACACCCAGCAGTCATTAAGGATTTGTAGGCTGATCTTACTGGGGAACTTTTTCCCTGCAACTCCCCTAAGGGAAGTTGGAAATGCTCATTGGAAACTTTGTTGAGGACTGAACACTGTTAAAGTCTGTGGATTGCTTGGGCTTGGGTTTTTTTTCCCCTGCCGTGTTCTTCTTCCACCCCAGTACTTCCCGATTTCTCACAAAAAAATGGTTTCAGATAGGCCATTTAGATTCAAGTGTTAATCCATATGTCCTGTAGGATCAGTTTTAATTGTATGCAGTGCTGTATTCTTTCAGCATGATAAGCTATTGGCTTCCAGTTACACCTATTATACTTTTTGCTTTCTTTTTCTTTTGTGTATTCCCTCCTCCTATGTCTTGCATTTCTCCTGAACCTTATTTTTTTTTAATTATGGGTAAGCTAAAGGGAAAAGAATATAGGGGCATTTAGGCTTCGATTCTCTAATTGGCATGGGTCTAGGTAGATGGAAAAGGAAAAGAGTGAAGGAAAATGTTGAGTGGGAGGAAAATATGACCTGCTATTGTGGTTGTGTGTTATGTGAGAGAATAAAGGAATTTGTCTACTTTTCCAGCAGAAGGTAGGGAGAAGTCTTATTTTCCCCAGCTAGTGACAAACCCCCAATTGATTATAGTAGATAATTTGTGAAAGAGTAAGGGGTTGCATTAGGGTCAAAGGATAAAATTTAAGCCAGAACAGAATGGAGACGGTAATATGCTTCTGACTGGTCATCACTCTGAGGATATCCAGCTTACTGGGACACATTGCCCAGGGGTGCATACCTGGATGTGCAAAGTCCAAGGGAATGGAAAGAAGTCCTGCAACTGGCGGGTTTCCCCTCTCAAGCTTCCGTCTCCTGGTCAGGCTGGATTTGCAGATGGTTGGCTTTCCCAGAGAAGCTTACAAGTCAGAGAAGAAGATGTGGAACTACTGATTTTTGCTTTTTTTAAATTCAAATTTTAAGTCAGTTCCATGTTTTTTTATCGTTCTATTTCAGCAACCGACTCACAATTTTTGCAGGTTTGGGGTTGCTGTTTCTGTTTAATGCTTGCTTCACTTGTCTCATTGTAAAGTTAATAGAGAAAAGCAACTACAAAGTTATTTACATTTCTACTAATTCCTAACTTTCCAGATGTCAGTTAGATTACTTTTTAGGGGATTGTTCCCCCCTCCATCCTGCAACTTCAATAGATCTGTAAAGTTTTTGATAAATCTTTGTATGGAGTTTTTGAAGAGCTGCTCTGTGGAACTTTTTTTCCAGTCGTTCTATAGGTCCACAGTTTTTATTTTAAGTCGTAAGCACCTCTCAGCAGTTTTTAATCATGGCATTGGGTGAAATCAAGCAGCAGATTAAAAGAGCCTTGATAAAATAAAATGTTTCTAGGAGGTTTTGGTCAGTGATTACTTTAGTTGCACAATGGAAAATTCTTTCTTGCTTTGCAGTGTATAATTGGAAGAAGAATGACTTTAGAAATATTTCTATGAGGGGGACTGTAAACTCCTGTAGCTTGATTAAAAGACAAAATCTTATTATTGCAAATTCTTCTGCTTAGTGAAGTTTAACGGAAGACTGTGCAGTTCCTTTCTAAGGGATGATATGTACTCATTCTGCAAGGACAGTCTGTTCCCTACCAGGCAGTTACTGACCCTTTCATCCCATCTGAGGTGAAGCTTTTAAATGAATTGAAGAGGTACTCAGAAGCTAAAATCCCTCTGTCATAGAGTTTTCTTGAAGAGTGCTGCACATAAACCATATTTACTTGCTTTCTGAGCTGGGCTCAAACATTTAATCTTGAATTGCTTATGCAAAGCATACTGGTTTGTCAGAGGGACTATAATTTCCCCTACGTGATTTTGATGCTTTCGTTTGTTTTTGAGATTCTTTGTAAGCCTGTCAAGACTAACATTGACATCCTACTTTTTGGATTTTCAATTTGGTAATAACAGTAATTTTTCCTCCATATTAAACTTGAGTTGTATATACATTTAAAACAACAATGAGGCAATGAGGTTTGGTTTTTGTTTTTTTTTTTTTTAAAGAGAGAAAACCCCATATATATTTGTAGCTGAAGTTCTTTTTATATACATGTTGGTATTTTCACTCAACGCGTTATCTAAGCCTTTTCTTCTGTAAATCGTTAAAGGGCAATCCTCCGTAACTGCTGATATAGTGGATAAGGAGGAAAATGTTTGAATCTGTCTATTTTTCATACATATAATTACTTTATATAGGATTTTTATTTCATTAAAATTTCCCTAAGAATTGTTATCTCAGGGCATGGTACAAATCATTGCTGTCTAGTTTACCAGACTTGGGAGGAAGCAGGGATTTTTGTTAGCTGTGTCTGCACCGAAGAACAGAAATATCCAGGTGTTCATGAAAGTCTTATTTTTTTCCCGCCTCCTTTTCTTCTCCTAAGCCCTTTTACATTAATTTAAGATTTTTAATTAAACATACAGCTTTACTTTTCTAGAATTAGTATATTTTGAAGGTTTACTCAAAGATGTTAAAAGATACTTCCAACATAACACAGCCCTCAAAATAAAAGCCAAAGTTTTCCATTACTTTCACTTCTGATAGTGTCACCGGAGCAGTATGGTATTTGGATTTTGGATTTTATAGGAGGAATTGTCTATACTGGAAAGCTTGTTTAATTTCAATGTAATTTTATTCATGTTGGAAGTGAATTTCAGCTGGTTTCATTTGGCTTTTCTGGAGGTTTATTTGGCTGACCCCAAAATGCTTCTGCTTTAAGGTAGACAAGGTCATGGTTAGAGCTTAGGTCACAGAGTCAGGGCTCCCAGCCTGTTGCCAGCTATGCCACTGTTCATGGTGTTCATTAAGGTGCTTGCACTCAGGTGTGATGTTCAGAAGCATCTGCTGAAGTGCATTAGCTCAAGAGTGCTTACAGCTTCTTGGGTAGTCATGGTTCTTTGCTGCCAAAAGGGGCAGATACCCATCCACTGTCTTGCCTCTTGCCGTGTCTTGTATCCTGTCCTGCATCAGCTCTGAAAATAGGTCAGGTCCTTGTTTGAGTTACCAGAGCTTAATAATGTAGCAAAATACTACCCTGTGATTAAGTTTTTCTTGCAATGGGATATAGGTTTTGTGATGTGTAATTACTTCTCTATTATTACTCATCTAACTACCTCTAGTATACATTGGAAGCAGTAACTGGGCATCCACAGTAAGGTTTTTGGAAAGATGCTTGGGGTTTGAGGTATTATCACAGTGCTAAAAATAAAGGGAAGATACAGGAGGAATGAGACATATTGGAAAATTATCTACTTGAGATTAGTCATTTTTTTTCTTTTTTCTAGAGTTGGCATTTGAATTACCTGCTCTGCTCAGGAATGTAAATCACTGTGTTATGGCCTTTACATTCTAATTTAAAATCTTTTCCCTTTTTTCTCAAGATATGCTTTTTTTTTTCTCTCCTCACAGCTTTTCATAGCTGAAGGAACATGATGGAAGAGAGTGGAATAGAGACAACTCCACCTGGCACGCCCCCACCAAGCACAGCAGGGGCTGCTGCTGATGCTGCTACACCTGTCTCATTAGGTATAGAAACTTCCTCAGCAACTTGGTCACGTTTATGCATGTCTTTTGAAGCACAGCAATTCATCCAAAACCGTTGCAATCAGCATAATTACAGTGCTCTTCTCCAGACTAATTGGAAATATTTAAATTGTTTCTTAATCATGCATCTGACACACAGATTATTTTAAACATTTTTTTATTTTTGAAACTTTTTTATGAAGTCATGTGGATGCGCTTGCATTTTTTAAGGATGTGGGGTCAGGGAAGTAATAGCCTCCACCACAGTGCGCAGTTAGATTAGCAGCATAGAAGGGAGTTAAAAACAAAACAAATTTACAGTCTTGTAGGGGATAGTGGTAAACCTGGATAATCACTTGGTTTTTAATATTGTGGGTAGTAATCAAAGCACTTTATCTGATTTTTTCAAGAATCTGAATACCATATTCTGAACACCAAATACTTAATTTTCTGACACATCTGGTATTGTTATCTTGAGTGACACTACTGCAGCGGACTCCAGAGTGGGATGCCCTTACCCCAGGGACTGTGCAAGGCAATCCATTGCGGTGCGAGAAGAAAATATTAGAACTTCCATTAATACTTATTTTTATCTAAAAAATAAGAAAGAAATGAAGCTTCACTAGTATTTAATATACTACTTGACACTGGTTTCCTCACTTATTTGGTCTGTGTGTTGGATATTCACGTCCTGAGTGTGTTTCATGATGCAAAGATGTTGACAGTGGCACTCTCACTTGTTTGCACACTTTCACCATATTGCAACACCTTGCAGTGTGTGTGCCTGCTTAAGTAGATTTATGGATTATGTTACCTAGTTTTAACTATACTTACCCTCACAAAATGGACAGGTGACTTAACAAAAATTCCTGCAAAGAAACCATGGATTAAAAATACTGCTGATAATGAGAGCATAAGCAAACAACAAGAAAATGGAAGAGCTGACACTTCTCCGACTCATAGTATGAGCTCTTTGCCATTGTTTTTACCTCATAATACGGCTAACAATCTAATCAGATCTGACAAAAAGTTGGCCAAAAACAATCCAAAATTTTCAAGAGGACTATTTGAAATCTAAATTTGCATTCGTCATTGTTAATGATGAACTTTGCCCTAAGTGTATATTGTGCGTTGAGATATTAGCTAAGGATAGTATGAAGCCATTATGATTAGCAAGACATCTAAAAACTAAGCAGAACATGAAAACAAACCTCTACAATTTTTTTTTGGTAATGTTTCAAGTCATACAGTATTTGATTGTCATTGATGTTTAGGCTGAGGCCAGTGAGATGCTTGAGCTGACCCAACAGTTTACTGCTATCAACAATGATCACTTCTGATTTTCTGACTTAATTTTCTGGCTTAACTCGGTTTACAGAGCAAAATTGGTTTATCCAAGATCAGCTGAGGGCCAGACTGAAACTCTTAAAGCAGAGGGATTAGGAGGCTGGCTGACAGGGAAGAGGGCTGTCTGGTACTCAACCCATCTCATAGGAGTAACTCTCACCCTGCCAGATATGACTGTACATTTTATTCTTAATAAGGGCACTTCCTGCATCATCATTATGCCCGTTGATTAAGCAGTCACTCAGAAAGAACTGTACTAGCTAGAAAATTCTGAGGCAGACTTCAGCTGCTATAAATTCAGTAGTCAAATGTTGACTCATCTTTTTAAGCTTATTAAAAATAGGGTCATGCAAGAAAAAGATGTGGCAAAAATTGAGCAGAATTGGTGGTGTATGCAAACTCAAGCACAACTCAAACAAAATTCGCTTTGAAGGGAGAAAAGCAGACCAGGTCAAAACTTACTTGTAAAATACCTGAACAATTATGTAACTGAATCTCAGGGATCAAGGCTTACCATTTCTAAAATTTATTTTTTCTCTTTTTTTTCCTAGCTTTGTCCAGTCCCCTTGCTACACCAAGCATGTCATCTTCTCCCGCATACTCACCACCCTTGCCAGCTGGAGTGTCTCCACTTCCTCCTCCTATGATGAGTTCAGCTTCTCTTCCAGTTGTGCCTTCTGCAACGGTTTCTACTATTGCACCACCTCTAACTGCTGCCTCACCTCCTGTTGCCCCTTCAGCTTTTAGTACCTCCATGTCCCAGTTCTCTACACCTCCTCCATTAAGCTCTACTGCTGGCCCTGGTCTTCCTGCACCTCCCACGGGTCCCCCCATTTCAGGATTTTCCATGTCTTCAACATATGATATTACCAGAGGTCATGCTGGTCGAGCACCACAGAGCCCACTGATGCCATCGTTTTCTGCACCTCCAGTCACAGGTAACTTTTTTTTTTCATATGCTTTTGTGTTTTAAGACAGGATGAGGGATCTCCTGGGTGGCTTTTTCCACCAGTCTGCTAGAGTCCTGCATGTTCAGCTGCTGTATTATTCTGGGTACACTTAATATAATGTAGCTGCACTCAGAAGAAGGGAGAGTAGATTCTTTAGTAGAGTTCTGCTAGCATTCAGGCTCACAGAAAAATCTTTGTTTGAGAGCTTCATTTTTTGTTAACTTGCACAGGAAAGGCCTACTGAACATATCTACATGTCTTTTGTTTGGATCAGGTGGTCAACTTCAGCCATTATATTTCCACAGAATGATGTGGTACCTCAGGCTGTAATGTCATAATTTTCATTTTTTTATTCTGAAAAGCTATCTGTAGCAAGTTGTCCATCATGTGACACCAGCTTCTGTTTTCTTGTTTCCAGCCACTAAATTGCATTAGGACAGCTAAAAATACATACCTTCCATGCAAGCGCTTGCTGTAGTTGCTGAACTGATGTCATTTTCTGGTAGTGGAATGGAAACTTGGCTCTTCAACTGCAATTTGGCCAGGCTTGTACTGTTATTGGTGGTATCTCTTTTAAATAGGCTGTATTAGATGAATGTCTAAAAAGACTTATCAATTGTGCAGCGTAAAATAAAAATAACTCTTGATTAAGGCTAGTGTTGGAAAATCTGTTAAAATAGGCTTGAGTAATGGGACAAAGGCTCATGCTTAAATTTTCTACTGTTTGAGTTTCTTTTGTTTTCCTTTAAAATATGTGAAGCTATTCATTTGGTTGCTCCTTTTTCTATTGCTGCTAATTTCCAGCACTCAGGGTTAGAAAATTTCCTACTTCTCTGTCTTTTATTATGTATGAGAATATTGCTATCTCTTTGTTCAGAGAGCAACACCCATTCCTCCACTGAGGGATTATTATTAAAATTTGAATACAATATAAAGCACTACTGTTAAACTAACCTGCTAAGAAAGAATCATTGTTTAATTTTGTACAGGCAGTCTCAGTTCTATTAGCAGATATTGTTGAACTCCTTTACAGTAGTTCTATCTGCTAACCTTTAACGAGCAGAATTGTTCTGGGGCCTTCAAGAAATGAAGTGAATCAGACCAGTATTCTTCTACTCTTCCTGCTCATTTTCCTGTTAAACAATTGCATGCTGCTACAGTATAACAAATCAAATGCAGTAAAATAAATGAACACTTTTGTTTTATTCTTCCTTCTTACTAGGTGTTTTGGCAGATCCTATTACTCAACAAGCAACTTTCTCATCATCTTTGGCTCCTGGAACTGGTTCTGCAATCACTTTTCCTGAGGAGCGTGAAGACCCCAGAATATCTACTGCCCAAGGTGGAGCACCTGCTGGAGGACTGTGGGGGTTTATAAAGGTATGGGGTTTTATCTGTTACTCTGCACAAGGAATTACATTTTTTACTGACCATCATAAGACATATCTTATTTTTTAAATGCATGTTGCTATAAATCCTGTCTTTTCTCTGGTCTCGTGTGCAAGGTGGCTATTTTTAATAGTGGTGTTTGCTGAAGCTATGCTTTTGCTCTTCCTCTGTATAGAAGAGGGAGGACTACACAAATGCAGGTGTTCTTCATTAATTTTAGTGCATGTGACAGGAAGATATGCATACTTAACAGGTTCTGTCACATGTTCTTAAATCAGGTGAAGCTTTAGAACCTCCTTAAGACCTGAAAGCTTATTTTCACTTCACAGCGACTGGATGCAGAAAAAGATAGTCTGTTTTACCTTAACAGAATTGTTTGCTTATCCCATTTCTTTATAATTTCCTAATGAACTGAGTTTGGTTTCTATGGGGTGTAAGTCCTGCCTGTTCTATAACAAACAGGTCTCTTCAAGGAGAGACAAATAGATATTTCTTCCACCAAAGAACAGTTTACCTAAGAAGTGTCTAGGTAGTTTGTAGGATTTTTCTACTCTGCTAGAAGGTATGGAGTATGTAGTACAGAACAGATACTCCTTGTGGTGCGATCTAATCATACAGGGAAAATAAGCAGCAGCATCAAGGAGTAGAATTTCATTAGCCGGTAACCTTTTTGGAGCTCTGGCAAATGCTACATGTAAGTACCATCGTGAAGATTGTGGCAAAAAGATCTAAGGACTGTGCATGAACGCTGAACCGTCTTTAAAAGCAACACCATTTTCTGTACTGTCACATATGAAATGTGAAGGAAGAATCAGGAAGATTGATGTTCCAATGGGATTGCAGAGTTTTGGAGGGACTTTCAAACTCTTTTGTACTTAAAAAGCTGTGAGAAAAATTTGTGTGTGTCATGGCAAACTGAGCCGTCCCTTACTCCAGGAATAGACATCTTGACAGTCTTAAAGAGCAAGATTAATCCTCCGTCGGCGCAGCGAAGGCAGAGTTGTCATGCTGCCCTTTTCAAGGAGAGGAGTCTTCTCATGATCATAAAACATCTTCTTTCTTCCTTTAAATAATAATGTCTTTCTCTTGGTTATCATATTGCTCTTAATATTTGCAATAGATGGTAATGTCCAGAAGAGAACATTTTTCTTCTAACATGATTCTGTGGCCCCTTTGAAAGGACCAGAGCATGCAATTGCAAATTAGTTGAAAAGCCAGTCTCATCCACATTACTGTTGCCTTTATACCAGTAGGATCCAAAGGTATCCTGTTTCTATTTATGGAGTAGGTCTGTATCATTGACTTCAATAATAAAATCTAGATTTTGGTTGAAGTATTAAGTGTTCCATGTGCTCTGTGTGTTCAGTGACCTCTTTTTGAGAATTTCCAGGTTGGAAGAATGAGGAATCATTAATTATACTGGAGCCATTAAGTTCTTGATGTGTGTAAGCACACATCAGACTCTTTTGTTTTTTTAAAAGGTCAGCCAGAATCTGGGAGACTAACTGGTAATTATTAGAGAAATGCATCCTGGATTTCCTGTTGAAGACCTTACACAGTAGTTGCAGGAGCTTCTGTTCTTGAAGTAGTTTGAACTACCGTTTTTCCTTTGATATTCTTAAAAAATCATACACCTTTCTCCCAGATTTCCTTCAAGCTAGATAATATCCAAGACCATGACAATGTAAAATTGACAATTAATGGTCTAGAATCGAATGAGACTGTTTCAATTCCTTTGATCTGTCAAAGATGGCTGAGCAGTCTCATAGCAGTTCCAAGATTGGTCTCTTCATAAAATATCAGAGGTAAAGTTGGATATTCTTGGAGTCATTGCACATAACAGCTTGCATATTTGACTGAGCAATGAAGACAGCCAGGACCTGAATTTTCAAAAGACTTGTGTTTGCACTCTGCCGACATGCAAGATTCTCCATTTGAGCAATTTGGATTTATATTGACTCAGAATTGACTTGGTAGAAATTCCAAATTTAACTGCATTATGGTTCACGGTGTTGTGATAACTTCATGTTTTGCATTGGTATAAAACTGGATTATTTATCCCTGTTTGTGCTAGGCTGATGACCATAAAGGCATCTTCCACAGATAGAAGCAGCAGCTTCTTGCTGCTTATGAACCTGATTGTCTGCAGGAGATGTAAAATGACTTTGTGTTAGTTAGGCAGCCACGCTGCTCATTGGAGAAGTACCGTTTGGCTTTGCTTTACGGGAAAGATGCTAGAATTGGAAATTCCTTCTTAAAATGTTTCTGAGGATCTCCGGAAAAATGTGTGTGCACAATGCTGTCCTGTGTAATGCTTGTCACTTAGTGAAACAAATACCAGCCTATGCAGTTTTAGTATTACTCTGTTTACTAAAGAAATTTTATAAAAGGTTTCTGTAAAATAGTTTCCAGTGCTTTCTCTCTCAATGATTCGCATTGGTATCTTTCTTCTTCCACTGTGTGATCTTATCTGAATTTAAATAAACTTTTGATGAGATACAGACATTCATTAGACTATTTGCAAGACACAGGACAGTGTGTTTATATTTAGTGAACTTTTAGTTTGTCAGCAGCTCCACCTATGATTTGGCTGGAGAATGTAGAACATTTTTCCAACAAAGTTTAGAATCTATAAATTGAGGAATTTCCGCTCAATTGCTCTAGAAATATTTGTTAGTAATGGGCCATTCAAAAATAGATCCTATTGTCTTTAAGAAGGTTAGAAAAGAGAGACTCTACAGCTTGGTTTATCACAGTCTAGCTACCTAGTCTGGTGATAACTATAAGTAGCACTTGGAATCTACAACTTTGCTAAATGCTCAAGGCTTCCAGTCCCAGAATAGGACTAGATCAAGTGTGTTGCCCGCCATCACTGATAGGGCTGTTTCTGCATTAATGCAGAAGAGGGTAGTAAAGATGATACTTGAACTTTATGTTGTAACTGAAAAGTCATGCACTGATAGTCATATCCTCTAGCATTTGTGCTGAGGAGTGAGATACAATAGGTGTTACCAAGTGTAAAAGTGGTAAGAAAAACACATAGCAGGTGAATATTTGTTTTTTATTGTTTCTGTCCTGGTTTGAGATAGAACAAAACCAATTTTCTTTGCAGTAATTTTACTTTTCAGTTAAGTCTCTTCTAACTAACTGCACTGTCTGAGATTAACGGTGTATTTTTCAGACAGATAACGTCTAATGTTTATAGTGAATACCAAGGAATGGTATTGAGAGGCTCTTGCTTATACTTATTGCTGTAACAACCAAGGTCAGCTAATTTTGTTATGAACCAAGTTGGAGGGTCAGAAGTGGAAGAGTGTAAAGAGGTCCCACCTGCAGGGAGAAGCGGACAGGACAGGTGACCCAAAACTGACCAACAGGGTATTCCATCCCATCTGCCTCATGCTCAGTATAAAAGCTGAGGCATCAAAGGGGTCAACTTCTTTCTTCAGTGGCCGGTGTGCGATGAGTACTCTGTCTGTTTGTCTGCCTTTGATCCTCATCTGTGTATTCCTGAATCCAGTTCCCATCTGTCGCGGAGTCCAGTCTGGGACTTTCCCAGTGCCTACTGGTGACATGATCATCACCCTGGGAGCTAGATTCTAGTTTTGTATATATTTGTATATATTGTATATATTTCATTATTTTCTTACTAATACTACTATCTTTTTATTGTTAATAGTTTTAGTTTCCTATTTAATTAAAGTAGTTTTAGTTGCTTTTCAACCCATAACTCTCTCCCTTATTCTCTCTCCCGTCTCTTCCGGGAAGGGAAAGATGTTAAAAGAGAGCATCTGTTGTTTGTTTAGCGACCACCCCAGCCTAAACCACGGTAGTTTTTTTTTTTAACAGTAACATATTGAGTTTCGTGGGAAAAAAACACAAGATAATATGGAAATCTACTTGCTTAAATTTAGGGTGTAGCTGAAAATCCCATGGTGAAGTCTGTTCTTGATAAAACCAAACATTCAGTGGAGACCATGATCACAACGCTGGATCCTGGTATGGTTCCATATATCAGTAAGTATTTGTGACAAACCATCAAGTAATACATGTAAACTTTAGAGAGGTTAATATAATAGCACACTATTTTTACACTTGAAGTTTGTGTATGTAGTGTGTTAATTCAAACTCGCAGTACTGTACTGATTTCTCAAGGGTATTGTCCAGTGAAACTCTCACTCTGAAGCCTGACTTTTTATGTCTGTCTTGAGGTTCATTTGACTTTTGTAATACACTGTAGTTCAGATAGTGGCACAGTGAATTTCATTCAGATTGTGCAAGATTAAGAAGTTATAAAGAAATAAAAACAATGAAGAGACCTTGTCAATAATCCCTAAGTTGCATACTGTTTTCTCCCACTGTGTCTCTATTTGAGCCTTAGGGATTTGAGTTTAAAATACCCTGTGTGTGTTCTGTTGGATCACATGCTTAAATACTCGTCTGTAAGCTATCACATTAAAGTTAAGACAAGACAAAAGGTAGGCATACTCAGAGAGGCATAGGGCAGAGGTATTAACATAGCTTTTGAGGCTTTCCTCTGACTTTCAGGTGTTCCACTTTTCTAGCCTAATAGTATTTATACTTTTTTTAGGAAATTCGACAAACTTGAAGCAGTTCCTGAATCAGGTAGTAGGAACATTAAAATTCTAAAATGGTCTAATGAAGTCTGAATGTTGAGCCTGGAAGGAATAGCATACCATTTCAATTACAGCTTGAAAATTAATAGGAGGAAGCAGCATTGTGTTATTCACCATTTACTGGAGTACATTGCATGTCATATATAACTGATGTGAGATTTCTACTTCATTAAAATGGGGAAGCAAAAGATGTAATTTGTCCAGGGTGGTGGTTTGGTGTTGGTTTCTGGTGGGGTTTTTTTTGTTTGTTTGTTTTTTCTTTCAGCAGTCTGGTAAGCAGTCTTCCTTCTTCATTGTGCCAGTACTGCCCTTTGTCAGGCTGAGAAGAAACTATTAAAATGTTTTTGCATTTTGTTTTTCTGAGCTATTTTTCAGCTGGACCTATTCTGTGATGCTGCTAACCACGTTGCTGCACTATTGTACTAATCCAGTGAACAACATGTGGAATAAAAGGGGAAGATGACGTAATTATTGAGTAGTAGTTAAATGTCTTACATTTAAGGGAACACGTTCCAGCAGCTGACTAGTGAGGAGATAGTGGGATATGAAATCAGTGAGAAGGCCAGGCCAGCAACTGAGAAAGCATTTGAAAGGAGTAGAGGGATGCAATGCAAAACTACAGTACATGTCAATTATGAACAATTTGGTGAACTGTATTTAAGGTTTCTATTGCAGTTGTGACCATCCCTTTTTAAAATGGGATCTGTCAGTGTACCATGATGGTTTGGACAGTTTGACACAGTATTGTTGGACAGAACATTACGTAGAGGAAGAAGTCATTCTAATAAAATGCTTTGTTTGTAAGACTCAGAGTAAGCAAATTCAGTGGTTATCTCAAAAGTTCTCTAAAGTCATGTTGGAAGGGAAAGCATCTGTATACATCTTGGCCATTAATATATTGCATTTTTTTGTAGTTGCAGGTTGTGGAAATAGGGTAGAGATCTGTAATCTTAGTATTTACTACCTTCCAGAAATGTTTTCTGGGATCAACAAAAGCCATGTCAACAACAGGTGGCCACACTTCTCTCTGCTCTCTCCCCACTGCTGCAATTCCAAACAAATTTCAGATTCCTCATGCCTCAGCCTGAAATTACCAAAGCTTCTGGATGAGGTGGCTGACACTTTTTTTTTTTCATGTGAGCAAATAGTATTTCTGTAAACTCTATCTTGAAAAGAGCTAAACTGTTTTCATTGGCACATGGTGAAGGTGTCATCTGAGGCAGGCACCTGGAATAGAAAATTTCTGTCTGCAGAGGACATGGTCACCATATAAGCATAAACAAGAATGCTTTTGTAACAAAAAGATGACAGGAAATCTTAAATCGCATGTGTAACTGTCATTTCAGTTTATAATACACAAAATACAATGAAATTTCATGTTCAGGTGTCACAACTTAACTTAATGTGACAGTTCTGTCTTTAAATTTGCCAGGCTATATTTAATTCTTATATTTCAGGTTTTGATATTTCCATTTTACCGTAGTCTGTGACAGATCTTGTCACAAATTGTTTCTTTTAATGCATGTAATATCTTTGTTTTCCTTCTGTAGTATCTGTGATGAACAAAGATATGCTTTTGATATATGATGATCCTTAATACAAAAGAACATAATCTGTATTTTGCTGTTGAAATACACAAACATGAGGCACAATTACTTTTACTATGTAAGTAATAGTTACTATGCAGTAATTTACTAGGTACATTATGGGCTAGTTTTTAGTTGCATTAAAAACTCTTTAACAGTTTTTCTATCCCTGAGCACTCAAACAAGGCTAACTTCAGCAAAAACTTGCAGTCAATTTTAAGCACTTGTTTACTTATGTTAACTTGATTTCTATCAAAAATAAATCAATGAAAAGAGACACTCAATAATTTTTTAGTCCTGTTGTTACCCACTGTTTAAAAAAATTGCCCAAAGTTCAGTTATGTGTATACCCAATTACATTCAGTAGAGCAATTGATAAATAAAAAGTTCAAAAAGAATCTAATAAAACAAATAGAACGTTTTACTACTGTTCTGGCATATCTCTCATGATTCTTTATAAACAGAAGATGTTTCCTGTCACTGAGGTCTGCTAAGTAATAAGACCCAAAGAATAAATTGTTCTTTTCTTTAAAATGTAAGCTGCAGGCTTATCATTATCAATGGAGGAATTTTTCTTACATCAGGATAAATACTGTGGACTTTGTCAGCATGTGTAATTAGGTGGAGTGTTAGTGTTCAGGAGCAAAACCACATGGGCTCTGTTCTTTTTTCTTTTAAAAGGTAGTTTAACATGTTTTTGTACAGTCAGTGGGCCTGGGAAGTGACAGGTTAAAAGGCTGGTCCTTCACTAATTTGCTACTGTTGTCATAAGAAATGCCCTGCTGTATGACAGAATCACAAAGTCATGGGGGTTGGAAGGGAGGTCACCTTGTCTAACTCCCTCCTTTAGCATGGCCCCTTAGGGCTAGTTGCACAGGACTGTATCAAGGCAGCTTTTGAGTATCTCCAAGGATGGAGACTCCACCACCTCTCTGGGCAACCTGTGCCAGTGCTCAGACACCCTCACAGTAAAAAAGTTTTTCCATACGTTCATATGGAACTTCCTGTGTTTCAGTTTGCACCTGTTGCCTCTGGTCCTGTCATTGGGCGCAACTGGAAAGAATCTGGCTCCATCCTCTTAGCTGCCTCCCTTCAGATATTTGTACACATCAGTAAGATCCCCCTGAGCCTTTTCTTCTCCAGGCTGAACATTCCCAGCTCTGTCAGTTTCCTCATAGAAGAGATGCTCCAGTCCAGTCGTTCATCTAGCTCAATGTTCTGTCTTCAGCAGAAGCAACAGGAGATGCTGTATGGTAAATGACAGTAGATCTTGTGACTTCTGTAGTCCTTTCTCCTTGTACTCCACCATCATCCACAGCCATTGGACTAAGGATGACAAGAGGCATGTCCATACCTATTACTTTTAGTGCTTGCATACGGACATGTTGTCCATTAATTTATCCTGTACACTTACTGAAGCAATTTACTTATGCAGCTTTCTCTGTCATATTCCATGTTTGAAAACAGTCTAAGCTGTTCTTAAGAAAGCTTGTCACAGCAGGCATGAGTTTTATGTGATGTTTTTGCATAAATTAATTTTGACAATAAAAATTATCCAACTGTGATAAAGACCGATGTGAGGTATAATTGAGCTCATCCGTCTTTTGTGGCAGTTTTAGATTTCTTTTAATTCATGAGCTGTTTTGTTTTATTCTAAAAAATCTTAGCGAAAACTCATCCTTTTTTATGGAGATACTGCCATATGGAAGTAATTCAGAAATGCTTACAGCTTTTTGGTTCCATAGATATTTAATATCTAAAAACAAGATAAAGGTGTAGACATGCAGGCAGGCAATAAAATGACACTGAAATTCACAGTCCAGGGACAACTAGAAAGTAATGTGAGCCTTTCTTTCAAAGCTTATGTAATTTGACAGCTGTTCACTGGATTTTATGAACTGCATCTGTGTTCTCAATGCCTTTCATAAGGAAGAGTTTGTGTGTCACATCAACATTCGTTACCACATCCCAGAACACCAAAATCCTTAGGAATGCATGTCTGAGTTATTCTCCTAAATCCCTGAATTGCTATCTTAAATGAGTGGTGTGCTTTTTTTCAGGTGCTGAACAACTATCAGTTCCTGTTTTCTGTCTTTCATCCATGAATCACTTAGCTATTCATCTAACTTTTACTTCCTAAGTTACTTCTGCTTCATGAAAGAACAGTGCACAGGAAGTACAGTGCGCAGGAAGGAGAAGACCAACTGAAACATACTCTTAAGATATAGAGTGTATTTGAACTAGCTTATAATGGAAATGGTGAAAAATGTATGCATACATATATATATATGTATTTTACAGAAACCGGGGGAGAACTGGATATAGTGGTTACTTCTAATAAAGAGGTAAAAGTCGCAGCAATTAGAGATGCCTTTCAAGAAGTCTTTGGAATGGCTGTTGTTACTGGAGAGGCTGCACAGTCTAACATCGCGCCCCAACCTGTGGGCCATGCTGCAGGTTTAAAAGTAAGTTGATCTATAACAGTACTAAAGTGTCTCCGATGCAAAGAGAGAGTGTGGAAACATTCACCCAAAAGAATCTGATTTTCCATAAAGGGAACGTCAATTTGCGTGATAGGTAAACATCTCTTGGTTTTTGTTTTTTTTTTTTTTTGTAGTCATCTGGATCATTAGATCAGTTTAAAGCTGCGTGTTGAAATAGTTTTGGGGTTTTTTTGCAAAGACATTCACAGCAGATGGAGAATATTTATGTCAGTTTTCTTATACTGTCATTGATTGCCATTGCATCTGGCATACATTGTGATATTACTGTATATCAGGCATTTCTTCTTAGTCTATTGTTAGCACACCATGTTGGGAATGTTAGAAATTAAGGGAGACTCTTCGGGACTGAGTTGCCTCCCCACTAATTGTGTAGATCAAAGTCAGTTTGATCAACACGTGCCAGGGATCCTCCTGAACAGAACTATGTTATGTTTAAAAAGTAAGAATTTACTGTGCAGCCTTGCAAACAGCTGTGCTGGCCCAGAGGAAGGGTTAGAAAAGGTTGTTTCACCAGATTTTAAAAACGTTTGTGTTTGTCGGGTGTATCTAGGTACAACCACCTCATTGGCCAATAATTAAAAACTCTGAAAACAACTATTTAGTATTCTGCTTCTTAAATGTAGGCAAATCATTTACTTGTTAAAAATAGGAAGTATTTCCTCCTAACTGCTGTGGCAGTGCTCACAGCTGAGTAAAGCCTATCATCATAGCAATGTCTTAGCTCATAAAATTTTATATTAAGGTAAAGGAGGGTAATATATATATATATATATCTGTATATGTTCCTTTACCTTTTTAGCTACTGCAGTGTGGTAGTAGTAGTAGTATTAAAATTTCAGAGTGATAAAAGGTTTGGAGTGAATGATTCCTACATCTTAGTTGGATAGGTACAACAACAAAGAGATTCTCTCCCTTGGTCTTACAAAGTTGGTCCAAAGCTCTTAAAGGATCTAAACCTGACAAATCTTAAGCTGCAACAACGTCTGTGTCAGTAACAGAAATATATACTGATGCTTTAACTAATAGTGAAACTTGGCACAGAGGGTAGTTAGGAATTCTTTGCATGCTAACCTAGGTCTTTTACATGAAAAATAACAAACTAAAAATACTTAGTTTTATCATAGTTTTTGTTACTGTTTGGGATTCCATTATGGCTTTTCATGAGTTTTGGTTTTTGTCTTTCTAACATTGAAATAAAAGTAATTTTCAAAAAATGTCATATTTTCTCTTTAACTTGAAAAGTATGTTCTAGAGTTCTTTTTGCATTCATTTGTAAGCATTGTAACATGTTGTGATTCAAAGAGATTGTTGTCCTAACAGCTTATGTTACCACTTAGGGAGCCCAAGAAAGGATAGACAGCTTGCGTCGGACAGGAGTAATACATGAAAAACAGCCTGCTGTATCAGTAGAAAACTTCATTGAGGAATTGTTTCCTGACAAGTGAGAACTTTAAATATATTCCTGGGAGGGGAGGGAATAAAAAAGGAGAATATTCTCTGTTTACTCAAAGGGGCCTATAGAGACATGCTGGCAGCATCACTCTGAGCAGAAGAAAGGAGAGATTCTGTCTTCAGTATTGCTTTGTCAGACTTGATTTTGGTGATGATATTCAGCTTTTTGTCCAGACATTTTGAGACTAGTACACAAAATCCTTGTCAGGTTTTTCAAGATTCACAATTTAAAAACATAATGAAGTTATACTGAACTGACAACATTAAGGAGCTATAAAAGTTGGAATTTGGCTAGTAGTTTGCTTACTCCTGTGTGTGCACTCTCTTTCTCTGAAATTGTATTCATTTCAGAAAGTATGTTGGGAGATGTTCTGGCATTTGTAGTAATATGATTTTATCAGATAATATATTACCCATTTTCCTTTCACGGAGAATGTACTTACTACTTTTATTTTGCACTGCACAGACAATAAAATGGTGTTTTCAAATACATTACAACTTGATTTTGTAACATGCTTTTTGACAGACAGTTCTTGAAGTAGTTTTATAATTAATTTCCCAAGCATTAAGAACAATGTTGCATTTTTCTTAATGCGAACTTAAATAGTTTTTTTCTGATGTTTGCATTTTTGCTCATGTGATGGGCTTTGATTTATTTTTTTGACACCTACTTTGCTCTTGCTCCATTTTTAAAGGTACATTTAGTATCCTTAGAAGATGGATGGTGAATTTTCTAAAGTAAACAGAATCAGGAAGTGTTTTAATTTTTATTTAGTATTTATTTCCATCTGGTCTGATTCAGATGTTTTATAGTATTTCCACAAAGCAGTAAGTATGACAATGACATCTCTTTTTCAAAGTAATTGCTGTTCTTGTCCTTTGAATTTACTCATTCCTAAATCTGAAAGTACTCGACATGAAAGATCTCACCCAGAACTGCAGTGTTATTGAAAGGAATGCTAGCTTTTCTGTCCACATATTACAGGCCCCAAGAACATCTTGATCTATGGTATTAGTTACAGTAGAAACAAAGAGTAACTTAATGCATGCTTTAATTTTTATTCAGTAGGGAACATTGGAAGTTTCCTTGCATGGTGTTGTAAAAAACATTTGAACTATTTTCAGCCCTTGTTTTTTTCTGCAATGAAATGATAGGTCATGGTGCTAGTAATCAATTAGTTATTATTATGAAGTGAGTGTTGTGGTGTGACAATTCTAATATGGGGAATGCAGTTAGTGTTTTGCTGATATTGTTTACCATATTTTTACGCATGTCCGAAGGAGAGGAGTTTCTAAGGAACCACCCACCAATAGTAAGAGCTCTGCACTTAACACCTAACAGATCAGTCACTGCTCACAGCTAAACTTCTCAGTTGTCTGTCAAACAGCTGAAGGACATTACTTCCCCTTCCAGTTACGTGTCTTGGATACTATTTGCAGAAAAGGTTGCAAACTCTTTTATGTGTATTTTAGTCTTTAGACTCTTAACTCTTTCATTAATTGGGAGCAAATTATCTTTAACCATGAAGCTTTCTCAACAGTCTTTCGTAGGTGCAAATGGCATTGTCCTCTGTCACAAAGCATTCCAGTGCTCTGTTTCCCTGCTATGAAGATAATGCGAGTGAAGTACTTCTTCCTGTCTTGCTCCACTAAACTCTTAAAATGAAGTTTATGTGGCCCAGCCAGTTTTTTTTTTTTAAATTGGAGTCTTGTATTTCTTTTTATAACAACATCTTTGCTTCCTATGTGTTAAAGAATAAAACACAATTTATATGTAGACATGTATATAATATATATGAAACAAAAACTACATTAGTGTTTTCCTTTTTAAATCTTTTATGATTCTTGGCCTTGATTTTGTGTTTGTGCTTTCCCTGAAATATGTTTCTCCTGTGGCAACTCAACTGTAAAACTGTTAGAAGAATTGAATACAGTGAGGTAGTGATGACACATTGCCCTTGGTTTTATTTGGATCATGCCAGTGTTATTAGTTTGTTGGTAGGGAGAAATGATTTTATGTTTTTGCAAGCTAAATAGGGAACCATTTTGGGAACTACTTCAGTAGCCTTTACTGTGTCTGCTACAGCAGGCACCACCTTTTCTGAAAGGTGCAGAAGTGTTTCTCTGAATAAATCATTTAAGTGATTGTTATAGGATTAGACATACCAAAAAATCTTCTGAATATAGGACATGAATGACAAATAGATTATTTTTTTTAATTGTTGGGGAAGGTTATCTTAATGAGAAACGTTCTTTCAAAGGTTGAATGAGAACTGTAGCATAATAAATATGGCCAAAAAAACATATCCGTGCACATGCCTACCCCACCATCTTTCTTTGTTTCTTTGATCTGTAAGTTTCATTGTATTTTATATATTTTTATGTATATTATGTATTTTACATACATACACATGCACTACACTATAATTTTATATGTATATAAATTGATATATGCAAAGTTTACTTGAAAAATACTAGAACACTGATGAAACATTACATTATTACTACATTTGTAGTAGAGTTTATAAAATGGTCATAATTCAACTGCTATCATGTTGTTTTTCAATTGATTGATATTCAGTACTCAGAAGTAAAGTAACTTGCATGTCATTGCAGGTGGTTTGACATTGGATGTTTGATTATTGAGGACCCAATTCATGGAATTCATCTGGAAGCTTTTACCCAAGCAACACCAGTGCCTTTGCAATACGTTCAGCAGGTGAGCTTTCAGTTTTCTTACCAATGTTGGATTAACAGTTGAGACACAAGACTTAAGTTTTAATTTAATTTATGATGTCAGTTCTTACTGGCAGTCGCTCCACTTGAATGTTTTAATTTATGAAATGAGGATAAAACCTATTTTTGAATCATGTTTTTGTGTTACCTAAAAACCGTAATGCATTTGTGGCAAAGCAATTCTTGATCAAGAGTGTGATTCTGCAATACATGGCACTTGGAAGCACTAGTTTTACTTTTCTATTAATGAAGAAGAAATGTTCCAAGAAGAAAATAATGAAGAGGAAATACTAACCAAGAAATTAACCACAAAGAAATACTCCCTCAAAAAGGAAATAAACTTTAATCATTGAAATATTGTCATCAGTCTGGTTCAATGACTCAAAATTAACCCTCATGAATCTTTACATAGGTAAAATAAAAATACTCATTCTTCCTCAGGTGTGGAAGGAGATCTTTGCAGCTTAAGTAATGCACTAAGCAACTGCACCAAGGAAGTGCAGTAAGCACTTTTATCCATCCAAGGCTTGGTTTTCTTTCCTTAACTTACTTCACAAATGTATTGGAGTTTCATCTAATGCCAACAAAACTGTGTAATATTGAAGTGTCACTGTGCACACATGTACATGTTAGCAATCCAGTGAAGTAGCTGACACTTCATTTAGGCACAAGTTTATAAATTGAGATCTTGCCACTTAATTTTTAATAAAGCTCATAAAGCCTTGGCATGTATGTTGTTAGTTACCAGCAAACAAACAGCATACTGTACTGATTAGTATTCTGAAAACTCATTCCTAATAAATAAATAAAGGATACCCCTTCTTCAGATCTGTGCTTGGGCTTGATTCTACCATGAACATACAGACTCTCACCTAAAAGGCAAGACTCGTTTCCTCTTCTTACTGTGCTGTTCTGACATGAAAAGATTTAAATCTTGGAAATATCATGGTTTGTCCCATTGTAAATAATGCAGTACTGTGCGGTTCTCAAATATCACCAATAGAAGTTTTTCATGAGATTGTTTACATTTCTTTGGGCACACACTGGGAATTACTCCAAAATCCAATCGCTGCATGTTGCCTGACAGCAGATATGAGTTATGCATTAGTAAACTGTGGTCTGAAAGTTCTTTTCAAATAAATGTTTCTGTAAAGAATTTCAAAACAAAACTGTTTGGGGTTTGATCCTCAGGGGGTTGTTTTGCGAAAACAAATAGTAACTGTTTAATGGGTTTGGTTTTTTTTTTTTTTGGTAGTACCAATTCCAATAGAGTGAACAGTTGTGGGATTGGTTTTAGTTCTTATTTTTCAGAGTTCTTACAACTTTGAAAAGCTGATGAGTGGCAAAGGAATAAATATTGCTCTGTAGTTTTCCAGAGTGCTTTTCAAAAAGAGTAAAGAAAGATGTGAAGCTACAGGAGAAAAGTATTAATTGAGCATGACTAGATGATCTTTAAAGGCCCCTTCCAACCCCAACCATTCTGTGATGCTATGAAAATAGGCCCAGCACTGTGAAGTTACTACTTAAGTAATTGTCACATTCTCTATGGAGCACTGATATGAGCTAAACATTTTTTTTAAACATAAAGCACAATAGGTCTCTAATTTGTGTTTCACATATATTCTCTATTTTATCATTTAAAAACTATAGTTAATAGCTTAACTATTTTAGTATTTTTTTTCACTTAGGTAAACATAGTTTGTAACTTTGAAAAGTAGTGTTTACCTTCTAATAGCAGAAAACGTTCTTTTAATTTTTATGCAGCCTATTTAGTGTATAGCTTAGTGTATAGTATAGATTCAGTGGAACTGTAAGCCTTTAAACTTGAATTAGATCAAGTTCTACTCTCCCATTTAAATAAAATTGTTCTTGCATGTACATCAACAGCAAAACATAGCTTTGTTTCATACCTTCAGAGTTAAATTTTTCTTAGTCTTGCTACTATATATTTAGATTAACTTAACACATAATGGGTGTTGTGAATTATTGGGCTCTTGATTGTGTGTGTACACCAGTTGTTACCTTTGTTCCCATTATGTCTCTTCTAGAATTAGAGTGGGTCTCTCACAGGGGTGTGCAAGAAACATACATTTATATAAATCCAGTCCAATATCTTTAAGCTAAATGTAGATTACAATAGGAAAAAAACAGTAATTGTATACTTGTATTTCAGACTAAGAAGAGAGAAGAAATATGTGTTGGACAGGATGTTACTTGTTGTTCACAGTATAAAAGATTTAATGGAGGCAAGATTCAGTGTTCTTGAAATTCTTGCTAGCTATGTGTTTTATTGTTCTGTGTTATGGAAATAGTGGTAAAACTGTCTATATAGAATAAATACTATTTTGTTAATGTCTTTACCGGTGGCATAGAGCTTTCTGAGCACATAATATGAGATTTGTGGCTCTTCATAACTCTAAATATTTGTGGAGGTAAAGAGGTGGATTTCAGGACTTGTTTTGAGAACCTTTTTCTGTTAAGAGACCAGGTGTCACCTTGTTTTTTGCTGAGCCAGAAATTGCAAACATGATGGGAAACTACTGCAAGCTTGTGTTTTTTAATTTATTTTATTTGCAGTTTACTGATTTTCAGCAGTAAAAATACCAAATAATTAATTTATTAAGTTATGTGCAATTGTGGATCATAACAGAAATATCATAATCATTCCCTACTTGCAGCTAGAGGCACTCTTATTTACTTCTTACTGCCAATATGTTCTGACTAATAATGAAAATTTCCTGTTCCTTTGCTTAAGAAATCTGCCTCTTATGTACCCGTGATAATAACAAGTTATTTTGATATTGGAGCAGCCTGCATATTCTAACAAACTTATATATGCTGTTGTCACAAGACAGTAGTTTTAGGAAGGCTGGAACACAATAATCTGCTGTACGTGCACTGGAAACAGACTAACTCGAATATCAAAATAAAATCTGTATGAAAAATTTGGCCTGGTGTGAGTGATACTAATAACAGGCTTATTGAGGCAGAAGTCTGCTACCCTTCATTGTATGCAACAGTGGCCAGAGGTGGTTGACTAGTATGAGCATCAGACCAGATAAATGCAGTGATACTTCCCCCCTGTTTCCCTTCTGCTTCCAACTTCAGGGAATTACAGTATGTAGTCCCTCTGTGATCTCATGCAAATATTTCAGTCCTCCATTTCTGCCAGGCTCAGCTTTCTTCTTGTATTTGGCTTCTTGCCTGCTTCAGAGGGACATCTTAACCATTTTTAAAACCTTTGGAGGGTAAGAGTCATTGTATAAATATGTGTCATTATTGATTCCATCTGTTAGCTACTTTAAAAGAGAAAACTACTTCCTAGTAATGGCATAATGTCATAGAATGGTTTAGGTTGGAAGGCACCTTTAAGATCATCGAGTTCCAACCCCTCTGCCATAAGCAGAGACAATGTCTTTACTCTCTTAAGCATTGTATTTTAATTTTATACTGTTCAGATGTCATTTGGATCATGATACATACAAATCCAAGAAGTATAGTTGGCTAAGCAAATTATGGGGCAGTCTGAAATATGGATTCTGATACCCTTCAATTTGCCATGTAGCCCTATTGATATAAGAATGATTACTTATTAAAGTTGGTAATGGTGAAGGTAGAAAAAAATTTACCCATTTCAAACTCTTTCAATAATCACTTCTCAAAATGTTACACAGGCTAAGAGTCTCACTCCTCAGGACTACAATCTGGGATGGTCAGGCCTGTTGGTGACTGTGGGCGAAGTGCTTGAGAAGAGTATGCTGAATGTCAACAGGACTGATTGGCACATGGTATTCACTGGCATGTCCCGTCGACAGATGATCTACAGTGCAGCTAAGGCTCTGGCAGGAATGTACAAACAGCACTTACCACCCAGGACCGTTTGAAAGAAGGCAGATCCATGACACTAAGGAATACTGGTTTTGATTCTAGAATTGAAGTGAAAGCTATGTATTCTAATTCTCAGTGGATACAACACAGATTTGTAATCTAGCTGTAAACTATATTTTACTTTTTAAGAAGTGAAGGTAATTTCCAGCAGTGGAAATGAGCAATTGCAATTTTTAACTACTACATGATTTCCAAAATGATTCGCAAAACAGGAAATTAGAACAAACATATATTTATAAATGGGACAAATAGCATTACAGTTTGTAAGTGGAATGTGCTGTTATTTGACACCTTACTAGGCATTTGCTGAGATACTTCAGTTAGTGTACTTTTTTTTTAAAGAAGGGGATAATTGTTTTGTTATTTCTGTTATATTAGTAATATAAACATGCTGACAGCATAACATGTATGTTATATATGCATTTCAATCCAGAGAGACTACCTGTATAAACCGTATTAGAGGTTTTCATGGCGCCTGTGCTTGGGTGGTACTTAACACCTCATAGGTTTGGTGTCTGTATATAAGTTCTCAGGAGTGATGCTGAGTAGTTTTTACAACACAACAGTGAACTGCTGAAGAAGAGCACAAATCCATTCCCCATTAGTTGAAGTCGTTGCTAAATAATTTTGAAATCTCATTTTTCATGCCACATCTTTTTCCTTTTTATGTAACAGTAATGAAATTCATGTCCAATTAAAATACTAGACAAATTTAGGTTGCTTCAGTGGGTTTTAGATCAGGTACCACATACACATGAAATTATCTCAGCAGTTCCAACAACATAATTTACGCCAGTGCTTCCAAACTTCATATTTTATATGGAGTTATGTAATTTGTGCTATCAAGTTATGGTTGTCAGCATCTTGATGTGGAAAATGGTGATATATATATATCTCTTGCTTTGCTATCCTGGGTTTTCTAAACATTTTTAAGTCTTTAATGCCTTCTTGATGTCATGAGCTCACTGTTTCTCATATAAGTCTTCAGTGGTGTCTGATTTTTTTTGTGGCTATATATGCCCTCTATCCATGCTCACACAATCTTAAATATTTAGAAATATGGAAGTAATTGTGAAGAAAATATTTTGGTAATAATACCTTTTTTAAGAAACAGAGAATAAATGAATACTTTTTGTTTGCCTTAAAGAAGCAGTTTTTCAGCTTATATTGCTCTGCCTTTACCTTTCTTAGGTGCTTTCAAAGGACATTTTTATATACGATATACTGTTAAGCCAGCTCATATTTGTACCCAGTGAAAGCCTGTCTACTTCCAAGTAATATATTTTGCCTTAATTGGCTTGCTCTGTAAATTAGTTGAATAAATGTTTTACTTAGAGGATCGTATCTATTTTATAGGTTTATTTTTTAATTTAGCTGACGAACATGTGTTTATTGAAATTGCATTTAAATGGTCAAGTTACAAATTTGGCACATACTTAAATGCCTGTCTTTTCTGAAAACAAAGCAAACAGAACCTGACTTTTGTGGTCTTGAGGTCTCTTGTTGGGAGCACTTCTTTGTATCATAAGCTAAAAGGGTCATACAGGGGCTTCTGTTTGTCATTGTTCAGTAAAGGCATCTTTGTTTCTATTGTAATTTCAGTTTGCAGTGTATAATATGTTGAATGCTGTCCTTTTATCCCCTGCTTACAGCATCCTCCATGATGTAAAGGAAGAGGACATGAAATCAGCAGTAGGTTTGTGTGCCCTGGCATGAGTTAAAATTAAAACTGAAGAGGAATTTCCATTTTCTTTCTGCTTTTCCTAACCCCGGCCTTCACTGGTTTTCAGACGTGATAAAGAGTGGAGGCAGAAGGCAGCTTCTTATTTTGCAGCACCTGGTTCATTGTGGTGACATTAGCACAGCATTCTAGCTATCTTACAAGTCTGCTGATGTGGCATACTCCAGCGCTGCCCTGGACTGCCTTAGAGGATTTTTAGGTTTCTGTTCTCCTGTAGAAATTCGCTTGCTTTATGCCAAAATGAAAGCAACTGCCCGCTCTTCTGTCTGTGTACTTTCTCCTCATGGTTGGGGGCTGGGATATGACATAGAATCATAGAATCATAGAATGGTTTAGGTTGGAAAGGACCTTGAAGATCATCGAGTTCCACCCCCCCTGCTATAGGCAGGGACACCTCCCACTAGACCAGATTGCCCAAGGCCACGTCCAGCCTGGCCTTGAACACCTCCAGGGATGGGGCCTCAACAACCTCTCTGGGCAACCTGTTCCAGTGCCTCACCACCCTCAAAGTGAAAAACTTCTTCCTAATGTTCAATCTAAACCT
>VUYV01000490.1:0-67814 GCA_008711295.1 Anarhynchus alexandrinus | reverse complement strand
TCACTGGTCTCCACTTGGACATCGAGCCGTTGACCGCAACTCTTTGAGTGCGACCGTCCAGCCAGTTCTTTATCCATCGAGTGGTCCATTTGTCAAATCCATGTCTCTCCAATTTAGAGACCAGGATATCATGTGGGACAGTGTCAAATGCCTTGCACAAGTCCAAGACATGGTAAAGTGAAATGGTTTTCTCCATTCAAAACCTCTGGCTCAATGAAGGTCTTTTGATGTAGTTTTGACTGCTAACCCAAGAATTAAAATGGCTCAACTTGATAACTTTTAATTAGTTCCCTCCCTTTACTAAGCATTGCTTGTTTATGTATAAAAAAATAACATCCCTACGTAAAAGCCAGGAGCTCAGCTTCTTCCCTGAGAGGCCAAGGAAAAGAAAATTGTCTGCAGTATGCTCTGGAAAGCTAAAAAATTTGAAATTGCTTCCTGTCTGAGTGAAGGCCTTTTTCAGGGTCTGAGTTGCAGTTGGCATGGATGAATTCTGGAGCAAGTTAAGGTAACATTCAGCTTTTTACCATCTGCTGGATTGTATTGCGGGCAATAATAGGAGAGGAAGCTCAACAGGTAGGACACTGACATCCTGTGTTAAATTTATATTGAAATCAGCTTAGAGAAGCAGATAGAAGAACAGATTTGGATGTGTAAAGACAATTCTCAACTGCTAGCCATCACTATATACAGCTGCAGAAGCCTTTTCTGCTGCTTTGTGAATGGTAAGTCTGCTCAAATATGAGTGTCACAAACAAAAGATCAGGAAAGCTCCCACATTTGAAGATGGAGAATATCGAGGATTGCTGAAAATTGTCCTGGGAATACGTCCAGAAGGAAGGGAGAACAGCTATATTAATTGCTGTGTTTTATTTCTGCATTTGGAGTTACTGTTCTAGTTGTTTTGTTTACTGTATCTTTTGTAGCAAGTGCTACTGAAAACAATTTTTCCATGGCCATGGGCTTGTTCAGTGCTCTCATGATGTTTTGGAGGTACATGCCTTGGCAAGGAAATACTCGTTGATAAATAACATTGTAAAAAGAATATAATTTGGCCTGACCCGCTTCTATTGTAGCTCCTGCCTTGCTGTAGTCGAATGTAAAAGCACCGTAACTGGCAGGGAGCAGAAGGCTGGGCTGTGAGAGGTGGTCTGCATGTATAGGTAAGCCAAAATGTAGTAATAGCTGCATGCTCTGCTCTGATGTTGGTGGCACTGATTGTTTTTGCAGCACACCTTTACAATAATACTGTAATTTCATTCACTGCCCACATGGGGTTATTTCCGTTCCCTGGGGCTGGATGATTGCACCGGTGCTTCTCAGCACTCCTAATCGCTATTTCATGACTCTGACAAAGATTAAAAACCTTTACATGCCTACATGCATGCCAAAATATATATTTGTCCATTATGCTCCTATTTTTACAGAGTATTTCAGATAGATGCAGTCAAATTCTTCCAGTTCGCATTAAATTGAAGCAGATCTACATGATCTTTAAACTGTGTCAGAGTCTTTAAAATGTTGGAGATGGCTCAATAGCTGTGCTATTGCCTGCTACTCTGAGCAGCAGCACTTGCTGCTTTTGTGCAGCCCCTTTCATGCTAGTTGTTTAAATGCACTGCTTCGTACATGTTCAGGTAGGGACTCTTGAAGTCACTTGTGCATTGCAAAATGGCAGGATTTTAGCTGTTGTTACAGAAAGTAGTATTTAGCAGAGCTGTGATAGTCAAGTTGAACTTAAGATCTATATAGGCCAATAAGAGATGGATCAGTCTTCAGAAAAATCAGCACAAAGATAAGAAGAATATTGGATTTTTATTCTGAGGCTGAAAATAGTTTCAAGACTTCACAGAATCATAGAATTGTTTGGGTTGGAAGGGACCTTAAAGATCATCTAGTTCCACCCCCAATGCCATGGGCAGGGACACCTTCCACTAGACCACGTTACTCAAAGCCCCATCCAGCCTGGCCTTGAACACATCCAGGAATGGGGCATCCACAACTCTGGGCAACATCTTCCAGTGTCTCACCACCCTCACAATAAAGAATTTCTTCCTAATATCTAATCTAAATCTACCCTCCTTCAAATTTAAAACTTTACCCCTTTTCCTATCACTACACTCCCTGATAAAGACTCCCTCTCTATCTTTCCTGTAGGCCCCCTTTAAGTACTGGAGGACCGCTACAAGAACCTCCCCGGAGCCTTCTCTTCTCCAGGCTGAACAACCCCAACTCTCTCAGCCTGTGTTCATAGGAGAGGTGCTCCAGCCCTCTGATCATCTTTGTGGCCCTCCTCTGGACCCACTTCAACAGGTCCATGTCCTTATGTTGGTGGCCCCAGAGCAGAATGCAATACTCCAGGTGGGGTCTCACAAGAGCGGAGTAGAGGGACAGAATCACCTCCCTCGCCCTGCTGGCCACACTTCTTTTGACGCAGCCCAGGATACAGTTGGCTTTCTGGGCTGCGATCGCACATTGCTGGCTCATGTTGAGCTTCTCGTCAATCAGCACCCCCAAGTCCTTCTCTGCAGGGCTGCTCTCGATCCATTCTCTGCCCACCCTGTATTTGTGCTTGGGGTTGCCCTGACCTAGGTGCAGGACCTTGCACTTGGCCACCTTAAAATTCATGAGGTTGGCGTGGGCCCACCTCTCCAGCCTGTCCAGGTCCCTCTGGATGGCATCCCTCCCCTCCAGCGTGTCGACCACACCACACAGCTTGCTGAGGATGCACTCAATCCATGAATGAATGTTTTCATGTGGCTGATGAAGATGTTAAAACAGTACCAGTCCCAGTACTGTCCCCTGAGGTGGGGTACTCATCACTTGTCTCCACTTGGGCATCGAACTGTTGACCGTAACTCTTTGAGTGTGACCATCCATCCAGTTCCTTATCCACCAAGTGGTCCATCCATCAAATCCATGTGTCTCCAATTTAGTGACATGGATGTCATACAGGACAGTGTGAAATGCTTTGCACATGTCTAGGTAGATGATGTCAGTTGCTCATCCCTTATCCACCAATGCTGTAACGCAATCGTAGAGGGCCACCAAATTTGACTTAATGAAGTTGTTTAAAGAAATGAGAACCAGCACCTGCTGGCGAGTGTAGAAGCCTCTGAAATTTCTTTATTATGTGTATGTGATGCCAGCTCTAAGAGTCGGTTAAAGATGTTTTGTTTGTTTCTGCAATTGAGATTTTAGTAGATCACAGAGAAGCTAAAGATATTTTTCCAGCTTTTTTATTCTAATTCCTTTTCTTGAAGGGGGAAAAACCTGCTATGCCAACAGCCATGCTGTTAAAAGACATTCTGTATCACACATACTTTCTGTGACAAGTTACTCCTAGTGGCCAATATCGAGCTTTCCCATTTGTAGTAGGAATTTTGGGTAGTGTTTATTATCAATGGTCTTAGGAAATTCTGATTTTATTTTTTTTTTAATGAGTATACTCTGCCCGTTTGGTCCAACTTCACAAGTGACCCCCTACAAGAGGATAATGTTTAAAGAAACTGAGCAGAAAATGTAAAAGGATGTCTCAGCTAAGGAATATCCCCACAAATAATCCCATGCAGTGATGAGGCTGAAAGCTTTAACGGGCTGAGATGTACCCAGGAGCAGAATGAATGAATTGTGAAAGTTGGACACGACTGTGTGACTGGAAGGCTGGGAGGCCAGAAATGAGAAAGGAAGTTTCTCAGAGGCTTGCTGCAAGCACTGTTTGCCTACCTATCTGGTGCAAAAATGAGCGTTTAGGAGAAATATTTAGACTTAGTTTTATCTCTTTTTCCCAATATTCTTGTGCCATAGTTAGTATATCCATTCTGTACAAAAAAAGGATACTCCATTTTTTTGGAAATACCTGTAGCATACTTAAAAGTTATCCAACAGAGGTCCAAGCTGAAAGCTTTGCAAAAAGAAGCCAGATACATGTCTCAGTAGTAGTATCCTCAAAAAGAGGAACAAGTGCCTACCAGTTACAGGTGCACTTGTGAAACAAAGTGTTCATGGGGTGGCAGCAGAGAGGAGCTTACGTGTGCTAATTTTATTCTAGTTGGTATAGATGACAACAGAAGGAAAAACACAAGGATGTATTTGGGCTCTGGCTACTTTTGGACTGGCGATACTCTGCAATGAAACCCTCGGCACTGCTCTTTCAAACACTAGCTAATTGTGTCAAGGTACAGGTGGAAAAAGTGTGGCTATGTGTGCTGCATTTCCACCTTTATTTTGATATGGTGCCCTGCCCTAAGAATATACAATACGGCATAGCAAAGGTTAAAATGAGATGTATGCTGCAAATACATGCCAGGGTCAAATTCAGTCCTGTTGCAATTGATTGATAAAGATACAGTAACCATGAATAAGAGCAAATAACTATTACTTACTCTTTTCAGCTCCTTGATGTGTATAAGTACTTTCTAAAACAAATACACTGGCATGCCCTCTCTGTGAGATTAGGTAGATGAATTTTTTAGGCATGATGTCACAAATGAAGATTTTGAAGGAGAGTGTGACTGGGTTATCAGTAGAGAAGGGCTGGAAATTTAAGTGGGCAAAAACTGCTTTGCTCGGACAAAACTTTCTTTCTGAACTTCATTTGCACAGAGTCAGTAGTCTGAACAGCTTTTTGCCTTAGAAAGTATACAGTTATCCCAGCTCTTATGCTGTAGCCTTGGTTAGACATTGACTTTACAAGCAGCTGTAGTGGCTTAAGGTGTTACAGCCCTGTTGGTGGAGGTTTCTGCTCCTGCAGATTTCCTAGAATAAGACACAGGCAGCTGAAGTTACCTGGGGCTGCTCTCACACTGTTTTGGCTCCAGCGAGGCTGAGTTGAAAAGTTACTGCTCTGGGCCTGGCCCCAGCTTTTTTTTTCATCAGAGCACCATTTATTTCTCTGTTAGAAAAATCTTGGTTATAAAGTGCCCCACGCATTCGTTGAAACTAACTTTTACTCAGCTGCATCTCTCAAGATGTGCCATAAACATCTCCGAAGGAAGGATGAGGCGTGTGGGGCCTGCTGAAACAGCAAATATAGTTTGGTGGAACATCTTTATCCAAAATCAGAAACAGAACAGCCTTGATGACTGCTCGTATACTTTCCAGAATGTTCTCCTTTGGCAGAAGGTTTTTAGAAATGCCTTCCAATGCGTGTCTTCTTTTTTAGACACCTGCTCAATTTGGGCAAGGTAGTGAGTGATGGCAGAAGAGGGCAAAGAAAAGAATGAAGTATGAAACGATGTGGAAGCAGTCAGGAGGGTACCAGTGAAGTAGGAATGTCTGGTGAGGAATGGAGGAGAAGGTACAGCAACTTAATTGTGTTTTATACAATGCCCTGGATGCAGGAGATGGTAGAGAGTAGCTGAGAAATCAGATGAGAATATGGAATAATTTGTGTGTGTCTGCTACTGCTGATTTTGGCCAGCTTTAGAAGAGCACCAACACATGCATGCAAGTCTTGCAGTAGAGAGGTTTAGCATAATTGTGATTCAGTGTCTGTCTTTAATAAAGTTTGCAAGTTGCTTTTGATGTTTACCCTCGGGTGTGGCATAGGGAAGGTTTTTTGGTGAGTGTTTTTCAACTGAGAGGTTTTTGAAGAACTTGTATAAGTATATACCTATAAAAATGAGAATTTAAGAAAAAATTCGTAAGGCTATTTGTAAAAGTAGCCTTTTTTTCATAATAGTATGATGTGACGTAAACTTTGCAGATGGAAAATAAGAGTTTATCACTGAACAGTATTCAATCTGAAAGATAGAACTCTGTGGATCTAGTTTACATGATATTTAATAATTTTTGACCAAGGAAATTTTTTTTAAAAAAAGCCTTTCTTTGTTTTGTACTGTTAGCAGACACTGGAAAGAGTAGCAAATGAGAACATTCTGTATCCCAGCAAAAGTTGTTAACAGACTTGAAAAGTTGAATAAAATAGCTTCAAACTTGGTTAATTTTCCGATGTGGATTTTAACTTCAACAATTAAGTCTGTCTGTAATCTATCAAGAACTCACATTTTGTCATCCTGAATCTCAGAGCCATTTGGCTTTGACTTTATGGCTCTGTTCCATCCATAGTTATACAATTAAGGAAAAACTATTCGCATAAAAGTAATGGTGTATAGAGCTACAGTTCCTAAAAGGAAAAAATGCCAATTGGTTTGATTTATCGTCTCATTGTGCAGAATTCTGTCAAAGTTTCAGATATTCCAGCCAGTTGACTTTGTAAAGCAGCCAGACTATGAGCTGGCAATTAAATTGTGAATACACAGTGCTGCAGAGGAATAACAGATCCAAAAACACTCAACTGCTACTTCTCGGCTAACAAAGTGATTTTTCATATACTGGAATCAAAGTTGGTGTAGCTTTAAAAAGGTTACAGACAAATGTAAAATATTTGGTCTTGCAAAAGTGATTTCCAATTATCTTTACATTCTACAAGTGTGAGTGAATGTAGCCATGGAATTCCCTGTAAAATATGGAAGTACCTCATATAGTAGAGGAGAGAGCAGATGAGATGGTTTTCCAAGGTTATGTTGGCTTTCTTTAATGCAAAATTACATAGAATTCTGTGTTATGTCTGGGTTTTTTGGTATTAATCACAAAAACATGCTTCCTGTAAAAGTATACTCTGCGACAGGATGGAATGTGATTTTTTTTTTTTTGTTTAAGGTCTGGTGCTAGAAATTAAGCATCAAGACTTCAAACTTCTTTTAATCTATTTTTGTCAAACCAATGCAAACAGCATGTAGTTGATAAAGATCAAACTTAAAATTAACTAATGAGGTGGCTGTTGTGAGCAATGCGTTGAGCCACTGACTCAAATTTCTCCCTCAATTTTCTCTTGTATTCCATCAAAAATTCTCTGAGTTTCAAGTTTTCACTTGGAAAGGCTTAGTTTGAGTATCTGTATGTTCATGCCTTACATCTTGTGCAGTTGTGTCAATTCTGCTCTGAATTTTTAGGACTATTTCCTAATGGAAGAAAATTTTTTGTCATCTGACAGGATACTAGAGGGAACTTGTTTCTTTTCAGCTTGGTAACAAAAAAGAATGTAGCTGTTGCCCTGGTTGTATGCTAAAAATGGATTAATTATGTCTTCTGGTGAGAAAATTAGTAGATAAGAGAGAGAGGCTTAATTTAACTCTCTTGACTGGCTATATTTACCGACTTGGGACGGGCTGTGAAAAGAATGGCATTTAACCACAGTGAGAAGCACCCTAATTTATTTTTTCCTCAAGTATCAAACAGAGAGCTGTTCTGTGTACTTAGGGATCATTTTCATGATCTAATTCTTACAGTTGCAGGAACAACTGTTGCAAATAAGCGGTGATTGTTCCGTGAGTTCTTGGAAAAGTGCAGAAAGTTGTGTTTTGGGTAAGGAAGAGTATTTTGATCAGCAATGGGATTCTGAAATAGCTATGCCATCCAACAAGAGGTAAAAACCAGTATCTTGCAGAGCAACAGGTTTAGAAAGTCTTCCCAGACAGGTCAAACAGTTATGCTTCAATCAATGGTGTACTTCAGATGTTGCTGTGGGATGAATGAGTATAGTTGCACACGTGCAAGGCAGATACTGCAGTTTGGTTTTTGATAAAATGTATTAAAAACAAAACAAAATCAGCAAACGTGTCTGAAGAGGAAAGGACAGGAGAATATTTGGTTTTAATGTAATGGGAGCTACTGTAATCAATAATTGCACTGTTATGTGGTTCTTTTTATCTGTGGATCTCAGAGTATTTATAAAATGCACATCCCAATACTTAGAAGGTTGTAAGCATTATAATGTAAGCATTATGAGCTCTTTCTGTCTGATGTAGATACAGTCCCTTGTATCTGCGGAGCTTATTTTCTTAGGCATTGCAACTCAGTAATATCGGACATACAAAATTTGGTCTTAAATTGATAAATCCAATAAAATAAAATCATCACTAAGGGACAAGGTATTTTAGTTTTGGTTTTTTGAAGTGCTACAAATCCCATGAATCTATGAGGGCAGGTTCTCTTGCCACCAGTGACAGCCAAATTACTAAGTGAGCAACTTTGAACTACTGTAAACTTGGGAGTGAGCTCCCAATTTCTTCTTACTTTCTGGATTTTAAATGCAAGCAAAGAACAAAAGCTGATTCCTGCAGATGCCATGGCTGACTTCAGGTGGATTTTGGAGCTTGTTTCTGTTTCCAGTTAGCTGTATAGGAATCCATCCATGGTGAGAACAGTACTTTTGCCATAGGAAGCTGCGGAAGAACCTAGCCAACGATGAAGTATATAGCATAAAGCTGAGGAGGGAAGGAGGGATATAAGCCTAATTTAAGGTGGTATCGAGTAAAATGATAAGGATGAGGAGTTGAAGCTGTATTTTGGGGATTAAGAGTGTGAAGTAAAGGGGGGTGGAAGCATGTGGGTCAGAGCTGGTGCAAAAGCCAGCCAATCTTGATGATGTTACGTGTTGCTGAATCTTCTCTTGCCACTGTACCTATCCAAAGTAACTTTGGAAGTCACTGGACCAGCAACTATGCTTTTCTCAGTTATTCTTGGAAGACTGCCAGATTCTGGGTAGGAAATGGTTGAACATACGCATTTACCAATTAGATTGGTGCACAGAAACAGAATAAAGACCAGCTATTTTCTCATGCACATGAAGCAGTACTAGCAAAGTCCGTACAATACCTGCATAAAGTCATGTGTGTGAATGCGCACAGCTTCAGACAAAAGAAACAAAAACAAGGCTACCTTTTCTTAGGTTCATTTCTAGTAGTAAAGTTTCTCCTAGTATCAAAGGGAAAGTTTCATCATTTTGCCCACAAAAGACCTTTGTAACATTTTTGAGCGATCTATTTTAAATTGCTTTGCTAATCTTAGTTACATCTCACTGCAGCCTTTTTATATTACCTACAATTTGCTTTCTGTTTTCTTGATGCAGAAACCCACCCCTCTCCCCATTTCTGTTGAAGGAAACATGACTTGATTTTAGTCAAACTCTCAGTCCTTTGCTAGTTTAAATCAGTGTTGTTTTATTAATGTAAGTGGAAACATAGCAGTCCATGCAGGCTGATGTGGTAGCCCCATGTTTTCATGATTTTGATCTGTTTTCATTTAAAGACAGCAGGTCATGTGATACTTTTCAGAGTTCTGCAGAACTGGATAATACCAAACCATTCCTCCCATACAATTAATTGAACAGAAAAAAATATTTTCTTTGCAGTTTGTTTTGACTTTTGAGTTATGGCAAAACCAAAACAAACCGGGTTTGAATCCACAGTTGAATGAAACCCACAGAAACCTAAGCTTGCAAATGTCTCATAGGTTTGGGAACTGAAGAGAGTTCATATGCTGCCCAGTATTTTGCCGCCTCGGATATTAATCTGGCTACTCATTGGCTGTGATCAAAACCGCCCTTCTAGTTAGTGCTAGCTGAACTCATCTGGCATTAAAAAGAAGAGCTGAATAAACACTCTTTTGTGAGAGCAGATCTCTCCAGTCAGTGTTGACACATGTTTTCAGAATGAAGTTGAGCCGAACATCCTGCCTCTGCCAATATAGCATCCTTCTAACTGTGGAGTTGCCTAATTACCTTCAAATTTAGTTTTTGAAAGAAAGGCATATTTCTCCTGAATTTTTTAAGCCATTCAAAGCACCTCCTCAGAAAATTGCTACTTGCAGAGGAAATTCTAGCAAATTCCTAGTAGACCGGTATGAATAAAAGTTACAGTAGTGTAGTTTCAGTGCGTATCTTTTTATTTTGTATAGTGAAGGGGAAACGTTCCTTGATAAAGAATGTAATTGCATATTCTACACATCTTCAGTGCAGGAGTGCAGAGGCAGGAAAGCAGCTCAGAGGCAGAAAATGTAACAGTCATCTGTATGCAATCACAAACACCATATGGTTTTGCACACTCTACCTAGGTAGATATGTAAAAGTGACTGTTGTTTGCAAAAGTGTCAGAACAAAAAGAAGTTGTATCTGTCCTCAAACACATCCCATTGTGTTTGACTACCCTAACACATTAAAGATTTTATTTCTTTATGTCTTACTTTATTCAGTCAAGACCTAATATTCACAGGAGGTTACAACTGAAAGAATCCAAATGTTTGACATTCCTCTGATGGGATGTGGGGCTGTTTGCTGAGCAGGCTAGATCACTGTACATGCAACAGCAACCCCTTTCAGTTTGACTATGCCAGTGTTTTGGTGATGGCAAGTTCCCATGGAGCAAACGCTTTGTTTGCTTCCTTCCTTCTTTGCATGCGTTTAGCACTGATGATATGACAGCCTTAGTGCTGTACTTCCATCTGAATTTTTTGGGTTGCACATGTCGTGTACTGGCCTGAAGGCATCTGGCATTTTAAATCTTGAATGTGTAATCCCTTACTGTGTATTTTCTTCTGTGTGCTCCTCTAAAAGTGAGATGAGCTACTCTGAAAGCAGTCCTGCAATTATCCACTCCAGGGATACCAATGCCAAGAAAACAAGGGAAAACAGAAGAAGTGCCAGACGCCTGTGTCAGGGGTCGCAGCCGGTGCAGCTGCGTGTACCTGGTGTGTCTCTACTGAACATGAATTCTTGCATAAATCTGCCATGTTCTGCTTCAGCCAAAACCAAGGGCAGCAGGTTTTACAACGGCTTCTTTTGGGTGGATGTTGGTGCTATTCACAAGCACAGCTGATGAAAACTTCAAAATAAAGATAATGTAAGTCATGGGATACATATGAATATTATGTGAACATAGTCTTTGTGATTCCTAACTTTCTTACACTAATTATGCTGTCTCAAAATGAAGCACTGCTGCTTTTGTTGTTTTTCCAGGTTGGTTTTGTTGTTTTTTTTTTCTTTTGACCAGGACAGTTCTATGGTTCTCTGTTTTATTTACAGTTTCAAACTTGTGTTATCTGCAAACCTCTTTAATAAGCAGCAGAGCACAAGAAAATAATAATTGCTGTGCTTCTGACAGATTTGTTCAGCTGTGCTTTTAACTCATTTCCTTATTCATATTATTTTAGTCATCCTAGTCTGTTTCACTGAAGCTCCCTTACTTCACCTCCATTTCTTCTTTTGATTCTCTTCACCTAGTTTTATTGGCTTTCTTCCATTTTAGGGAAGTCCTGCTTCTGTGGTAGGCCTGTCATCCTCTGCCTGGATGCCGTCAGGGACCTCTTGATTCCTCCAGCCTTTGGCAATGTTTCATTCTACCCTTACTCTGAAGAACAGCTCAACAACTCAGCCACAGCTTCATGCTATTTTGGCCCTCTACCTTTGCCTTCAGCATCTAACACCAGTGAGGAGAGCTTATCTGACAATCACAGATAGATGCTTACAGCTTCAGGTTGTCCTGAGGTTGTTTTTCTGTGTGATGTTTTTTTGTCTTCTACTTGAGGAGGTCTTTGTATATAGCAAGGAACCATTGTTGCTTGGTAAGAGTAAGAGCATGACATGCAGGTAAGGAGTTGTGATTTCATACAGAGGAGGGCAGTGTTGTTCTTTCAGTAACCACCACAGTAGATTATGCACAGGAGACAGTACGAGGCACTAGTCTAAGATGTGTCTTTGATTTCAAAACCTCATTTTTGGAAAGTTTTTACTACATTCACCCATTTCCTGCTGTTGTTTGGCTCCCCTGCTTCAAACCTTCCATGCAAGCAATGAGCTAAAACCTGTGGATTTCCACAGCAGACGCATGTAGATCTTTATCTAGATGTTTTTTTGAACAATATTCTTTACTTCAATTATCATAAATATAAGCACAAATTTTCTTAAAAACTAGAAATCAAATATTCATCCAGCCTATATTCTACTTCTTATTAATGACTGACTAAGAAGCTAATAGGTATTTATTTTCCTCAACTCTACCACACTCTACAGAGCAATATCTGTATCTGCATTACAACATACTCTAGTGTATTCTCATTTATTTCTCTCCTTTCTTCTGAAAACAAATGGCTCCTGGCATCCTCCTGTTCTTTTCTCACGTTCACCCTTTTGCCTGCTACTATCAAGTTCCCCACACCTGAATAGTTGGGGTTTACTGTTGTATACCAAATAGCCTGACACTTTCTGTTCATTCCCTTTCTTGCTTGTCTGACAAGACAGCGAGAAAGCAACTAAGAAGAAATCTACATCCCCAAACCTGCACCCTAGGTTGTGTCTGACTCACCTGGAATCTCAGATTCCTGCAGGGTTGTACTGTGGGTGGAGATTCAGCGGTGGACTGGAAAGCAGCCTCGTTACCGGAGGATGAAGTAAAGAAATGGTTCCTGTTTTCAGTGAGATTTGGGAGGATGAACTCCAGGAGGCAATCCTGCTCTACTCATTTTATTGCAGAGGGGAATAATTTGAGCCCATCTGCTGTACAGCAAATCCAGATCTCCATTTTCAGCAGTGCCAGTTCCCTAAACTGGCCTAAATTGCAATCATTACAGACTTGTCTTGTACTGTCAGTTACTGGCTCAGTCAGCAGAGGAAAATACTGTCTAGGCCTAGTAAATTTCCACTAAGATAAATGTTTATGGGATATATCTATCAGACAGGACTTCTAAATAAAAAGATGTTGGCAGGCATTCAGGACGTATCAAAATAAATAAAGCATGGTGTAAAATAAAATTAGGATATATTCAGGGCTGATACTCAGCACAGGGAAGCGGTCTGAGTTTGGTGACTTGACAAGAGACTTAGTGGTGGACGAAAGAAATTTGAAAAGGCTGAGGGAGGGCATGAAAAAGGGTGAAGTGACTTTGGGTGGGAGAAACCATCTCAGGGACAGACTAGGAGAAGCAGAGGAAAATTATGTATTGCCTAACCTTACTGCCACCGAAGTTTGGTAACACACTTCCCCCCATTTGTGTGTGCGGACTCAAACCCACTGAACAGCGGTTGGAAAGGGGAAGGCGGGGAGATAAGGACAGATGGCAGGAGAACTAGTCTGGGATCGCTGTCTGGGAAGCACTGATGAGCATTGCCATCTCTTTGTTGCAACATAGGACCGTATAGCCTGAGGGTGGCATTGCAGCTGTCGGATCCCTTCCTCTGCGGTGACACTGCACAAGCCTGTTCATTTCTCAAGCTCAGCCCTAAAATAACATTTCAAGGCTTTGGCTAGCCGCAGAGTGGTCACATCCAAAACACCTCTTTGTTTCGGCCCTCATGGGCTAGACTTAAACTGTGCTAGGCATCGTGAGGCAGAGCACACTACGGCATAAGCCAGTGATGCCTGTGAGTGTGCTGGGGGTTAAACACGCTGTAAGGGTGTGCTTGAGCCTCTTCCTTGGTTCTGCTAATTTACTGATATAAGTATTGCCTAAAGACCAGTTTATTGATGCTCCCTTAACAAAGAATCCTCCTAATCTATTCACCACTGATGCAACCCTGGGTACCTGGCAGTTACTGGCCTGGTTTAAACTGGCCCACCAAATGATGAAGCTATAGTTGCCCAACCTATAGAAGCTTGGGCAAAAGAGAGCAGAAATTGTATTCTGGTTGTCTGGTTATTTCTGTTACTTTGATAATAGATATATACACACACATATATACATATATCATCATATATATGCATAAAAATTATTAAATATTTTATAGATTGTTCATAGTATATAAAGTATGTATCTCTAAAGAGGGCAGATCAACATTCTCATTTGAATGCTTTGCCTTTTTTTTCCTCCTAGACTATGAGAGCTATGTAGAAGGGATTGTATTGCAAGCACTGTTCTAAACTATAACACACGACCTTTCATGGCGCCTTGGGCTCCAAGAGAAGGAAGGTTTCTGCAGATGGGAAGGACAGCTGGCTTTGCTCTACTTTTCTTCTGCTAAACCAGACTAGCGCAGATGTACAAACAGTGTTTTTGCACAGCAAAAAAGTCTGGTCCTTAAAGTGTCACACTGGTTTAATTAAGACACTGCTAAATGGGATGATAACCTGTTTACATGATTACTTCTGACATGAGAGATACTGTTAATGCTTTCATACCTGAGAAGAGATATAGTAAGACAAATGTAGAATTACTGCTTTTCTGATTGTTTCTTTGCATATTCTGCATAGCGGTCATATGTGTTCAGGGGAGTAGAAAGCACTGCAGCAGGAATTTCAGGTTTTATTTTTCCCAATACAGGGACTTGACCCTCATTAATTCCCTAGTTAAATGAAAGAACCCTTGCCAAAGTCACGTGGCAAATTGTGGTTACTTTCCGGACCTTTGACACTTGATGAAACATAACCACTCATTTTCTTTGGTTTTTATCTTCAAATTGAATGTTTGAGCCATAGTAATGAGGCAGACCACAGGCTATCAGCTTCAATAGAGTTAATGTGCTGTTGCTATTCTCGGTAGTGCATTCTGACAAGAAAACCCATCATGGATCTACTTTAAAGAAATACTGGTATCTTGCTTGTTGGAAGGTCATTTTGACCTCCCTACAAGACTTGCTGTGCAAAAGCCAAATGTGTGTGATGTCTGCCAGGAAACACGTGGGCCAAAAAGTCCATAGCAGTATCTGACATTTGCTAATAGGACACTCAGCTGTCACCTGTATTTTCTAGCCCTTCACGTGACCATTCAGAACTTACAACTTCTGACAATTTGGAAGTGAGCACAAGCTATTTTATGGGTTTTTTTTTCTATTTGTTCACATGGATATGTCTTCCATTCACTCTGGAACCCACACAGGCTGAAATCTTGGCTCAGGAAAGCTGAAATGGCTGGTGACCACAAGAAAACCAACATTTCCCCCAAATTCTGTCTGAAGGTTAAACATTTTGTGTGTGTGTGTGTGTGTGTGTTTATGTATGTGTGAGTAGGTATGTATGTGTATGTATATATATGTGTATATTTATATATGAATGAAAGATGAAACTGATTTTTTTTTCTTCTTGAGGAAGGCATCTGTAGCCTGGTCCTTAAGAAAAGCCACTGAAAAGTGTAGTACCCTATAAACTCCAGAGGATGATGCTTTAATGCCATTTTAGACGATTTGAGCAAAAGAGAGTCCATCGTCATTTAAGACTGTTGTAGTTTAACCTAAGGGGAAGATGTGGCAGCTAGCTGAATAGATCTCTAGTGTTAAGGATGATCTTAATAGCCAAGGAAGATCTTAATCGCCAAGGAAGGTCTTAATCGCCAAGCATCTTACTAATGTGGACTTTTTTTTTTTTTCAAAGTTGGTTTCACTATTGTAAATACAAGCTTTTAAGTGCGTGTACTACTTTGTCCCTAGATCTTGGCTAGTGATAAAGATACGTCTGGGAGACCTGTCATACACAAATATCCTTCCTAAGAATCTCTGAATCTACAGAACCAAAGCACTGGGCCTTGGGCAAACGCTCCTCAATGCTCTCTGTCATCCAGACGGTAGCAGTTCCTGTCTCCACATGATGGCACTGGATGCCAGGGGACAGCAGGGTCTAGCCCTGTGAGGAATAAATGACTTTCATTAACCAGCAGTAGGGAGATAAGTTGTCTGCCATGTGACAAATAAATGCTAACCATGCTTTAAAAACCCGAGAACTCCTAATCAGTCATGAATCTGAACAGAAAAGCTCAGAAATTGTAATGAAAAAAGTACATTTAGCTTCTTTTAATGTTAGCAGTGCAGTAACTTCTGCCTAAGATTTTGATTGTGTTTCAAAAATTGTGTCCCACTGGAAGTGTTGCCCCGAAACAATACCTTGAAGATAACCCAGGTATCTATGCCCTCTCCTGTAGCTAGGAACCAAGGTCAACCACTTGTAAAAAGTACTTTTGTAGTTTGAGGGGAATGTAGTAAAATCCTATTGAATGTTTCTCTTAAATTGTTTGGAAATATTCAGAGAATAAGTTTACGTCAAAAGAGACATGAAAATACTGAAAGTATTTGGGCAGATAACTTTAATCTGGTCGTGGAGGTCTTATATGTAAAACTGGCTTTTTAGTCAATTTTGCGTTGTAGCTAAACAAACCAAAAAAACTCTGATTAAAAAATCAAAAAGGTCATTCCCCCAAGGTGATATAACTTCCCGTCTGCAGGAAATCTCCCAATCTCTTGTCCTTCCTTCTGTGAGGGAATCTTTTCCTGTAGATGTTTCTTTAATAGAAACATTCAGCTCTTTTCAAGGCCTCAGAAGTGGTTTTGTTTCTTTTTTTTAAATTTATTTATTTTTTATTTTGGGGGGGATTTTTTAGGATGTTGTTCCAAAGAAATCAAACCACACTGGAATGACAGTGTTAGACAGGTATTTTAAAATTAAATCAATTAATTAAAATGATCTGGTTTTAATAGCTCTCTCTATTTCACGTTTAACCCACTCCAAAGTACCACCTCTTAGATCCTTAGCTCGTTGAAATGTGTATAAACTCAGGGAAGCATAACGAAACCACAACAACTGACTATTTAGCCCCTTGTTTCAGACTTCTGGAGAAAATAGTGGAAATAATGCTTATTTACTGGAAGGTCTTAAATAGGGGCTGTAGCAGATAAAATTCATGCCCATTACTTCCACTAGCTGTATTTATCAGTATCGCTTTTCTCTTTTCCAACTCTGACTCCAAACTGCTATGACAACTACTGCTGACTGTGCTTCTCCTGTAAGTCAAATAAGATGCAAAAATTTGCAAGACTCTTCTTTCTCTTATACAACAGAGACTTTATTTTCGAAGATTTTGAACTAAATGGAAAAGAAAATATTATCAGCTTTCGGTATTTTTAAGAAATATGTATGGGAAAAGGCAAGCCTATTTAGTATCTCAGTGTTGTGGCTGTTTGCAAAGACATTTAGATAGCGTGCATTTAGCTTACAGATAGCCCATTCATTTCGGTTGACTAGATATCAAGGTTGAGGGAGGCTATTCTGCCCCTCTAATCCATTCTTGTGAGACCCCACCGGGAGTACTGTGTCCAGGTCTGGAAGATGATGAGCCACAAAGGTGATCAGAAGGCTGGAGCACTTCTCCTATGAGGACAGGCTGAGAGAGTTGGGGTTGTTCAGCCTGGAGAACAGAAGGCCCCAGGGAGACCTCATAGCAGCTTTCCAGCATCTGAAGGGCGCCTACAGGAAAGGTGGGGACAGACTCTTTATCAGGGAATGTACCAATAGGACAAAAGGTAATGGTTTTAAATTGAAAGAGGGTAGATTTGGATTAGATATTAGGAAGAAATTCTTCACTGTGAAGGTGGTGAGACACTGGTTGCCCAGAGAAGTTGTGGATGCCCTGTCCCTGGAAGTGTTCAAGTCCAGGTTGGACGGGGCTGTGAACAACCTGGTCTAGTGGAAGGTGTCCCTGACCATGGCCGGGGGGTTGGAACTAAGTAATCTTTAAGGTCCCTTCCAACTCTAACCATCTATATCTGATTATGTTATTCAGAGCTTCGTCATCAGCCTAGGCTAATTATTTCTCTACTCTGCTAATAAAACAGTAAATGTCAGGTTATTTTCTGTTCCTGTTAACCCCATGCCTATTCCTGCTCAGGAATGTATGCTTTGATACAAAGCTTCCACTTCCTTCAGTGTGGACTGGGACTCTTGGGAAACAACACAAAAATGAGTGTTTCATATGCTATCTGTGGCATTTACTCCCATCCTGTCACCGCTGTGGAAATACAAGTTATGGTTAACAAACAGTCACAATACAGTCATTGAACAAGAGGAAACACCTGGATCCAAACACAGCCGTCAAGGAAACATGCAGCTCTTGTCCATTCGTCCATTCCAGACAAATGCTGAGAGGCTGCCTGATCCCAGAGTGGTTGTGAGGAAACCCTACTCCTAACACCATCCTTATGGGAAAAATGCCAGCGATCACGCACTTAAGGACAGATCTCTCCAGTGGGAGCACCCATGCCTGACAGCCACAATTTAATTACACGTCAAATTGGTCGGGTTTTGTTGTTGTTGGTGGTGGTGGTAGTGGGGATTTTTTGTTGTTGTTGGTTTTTTTTTAATCTATTTGCACGTCCTTGCTGGTATGCAGAAGAGGGGAGCTTCAGGGAGGATGGGAGTCACATCCTACCCCATTGTAGTTTTTCAAGTGTCAGAATTTCATGTTGTCTTGAGTAAGCATGAAAACCAAAGAGTCTGAAATTCTCCACAGAAGGAAGTTCTGGGAGAAAAATACACTTCACAGCAATCTTCCAAAATAAAAGTAATCAAAATACATAAAGACAGATTAATTTTGCGGTAGCTTTTCTATTCTGACAGCATTTGGTGCCATGAGTTAAGTGATTCTCTCTGGCAGTTATAAATCTATACTAGTAAACCTGTATATGCCCTGTCCTGCATACTTTCTTTCAGCCCAGAAACAATTTTATAAAGAAGTAATCCTACTCCCTTTTGATATTTCTTCACAATTGTCATTAGAAATTGAGTATTGTGGCTCAGATGAGTACTGGTAAGGAACGCTAAATAATGTAGTAATAGTATTCCAATACTTTCAGCTAGGGACATATGAAGATGAAGTAGTTTTAGCAGAATTTTAAAACATAATGAACCAATATGGAACCCCAAAATATCTACATTTAGCATGTTCACATTGCAGAATTTTTGATCTCTCATTCATTGATTGCAATAACAAGTATAAAATTAGAATGCACTAATCTGCATCTCATGTCAAATTTTGTTAGCTTACTTTTAACATATTAAAATTACAACAATCTGAATTTCAACCAATTTTGTAGGTAAAACTGGAAAAATCAGACTAATTGGTTTATTAAGGACCTAGGGTAGACTGTGGCAACTAAAGAGGATGTTTGTCTCCTAATGCTGAAGTTCTGCTTACATTTCTATATTAAATTAGAATCATGTGTTCCTCCAGTCATCTTGTATTTTTCCAGAGCTCTATGGACTTTCTGAGGAAGAAGCAAATAATGAAAAATCAGTGTAGCAACTTACAAGACTTCTTGCACAGCTTTTCCTGATTGCTTGTTTAACATTTTTCCCCATGGATATCAGTAAGGTTTTAATTGGTTAATTTCATTATTCAAGGAAACATCTGAACTATCTTTTGATGCTGGGCTCACCTGTAACCCATAGCAGCTCATGGAACACAGAGGCATATCTGTGGTCTCTAGAGGTGGATAGCCATATAAAGGGACACCAAGAACTTCAGTGCTCTAAGTCATTATCTGGAGTACTTGTATTCATCATGTGATCAAATACATACTTCCAGGTCTTTCCTTTCACTTGTTAGTCAATTCTCAGCTTCAAGCAGAAGTTTTTTATTTGTCTCCGTATGCATAGCAGGGGTCTCTGTTCTGAAATTTAATCCCATTTCAATTACTTGTGTCCTCAAGTATTCTCACTTCTTGCATGACATCTTGTTTTCTCTTCACAAATATCTTTGTATTCTGCATCTCCTACTAGTTTTATTTTATAAGTGTGTTTCATATTTTTGTGTTCTTACTGTCTTTCGTATATGGACTGGAGAGGAAATGCTGCTAGTACTAGTGCTAGTACTAGTTCAGTTATTCCTAGAGCTAATATCTGGTTTTATTCTTCACCAAACATTATGCCAGCAAAGGGCCATAGTACTTCTACTTGCCTTTGCTAAGGGCATAAGCTGAAAACAGGAAATACCTTTAGATTGTTTCTTAGTTCTTCTTCCAGGGAAGGTCTATCAGCTTAGTTTAAGTGACTTAAGGACTCAGGTCGAGTCCATCCTTTGAGAAGACAAAGCTTGCCACCAACCATCTCTCAAGGATCCGAACACAGAGCAACCTATTTATTTTGTTCTGTTGTCCTACTTTTGTTGTTTTCCTCCAAGAAGAGAATAACTTCCCTTGGAGATAACCTGAATCTTCTCTTCTTTGTCCGTCTCCCACAACACACTTGTGCTTGACATGTGCTTCCCTAACACCAGGGCTTTAATAATGTCATTTGTGAGAAGGCCATTCTGTGTTGTGGTGTCTCTTGAGCCTTTGCCTGCCTAGTTCCTCTTATCTTGAGCCCTAACCCCTATTTTGTTGAGATTTGCTTCCTTTCTTGTCTACCTTGATGCATACTTTTCCGTCAGTTCTTAGGGGAGCTGCAAACCTATTTCCCTGCTTTGATTGTTCTTTTATTTTTCTTCAACATTGTGATCAGTTTTCTCTTGAAAGTAACTTTCTCAATTTGTTGCTGTGTACTGAATCAGCAGTTGTCTGCAGATGGGAGGATGCCGGTATAGTTAAGTTTCATCATTTTCTCCATCACATCTTCAAGCCCATATCCAGTTTACTATTGCCTCCAACTATATCTGTGGTCACACTTGAGCCTGTGAGTTTTAATATGCTTATGTAGAAATGCAGTTTTATCAGGTACCTGCTTCAGGTTGACATATGTCCTGCAGGAACTTCATCCATTGTCTTGTGCTGCCTTAGCTGTTTTTTTTGTCCCTAACTCCCAAGAAACTATGAAATTTTCTTTAAAGATAGTACTCTTCTGGAAGTACATTTTCAAAAACATATTGGATGAGACCAAAAGTTATCCTCTTTTTTTATTGTTACTTTTGGTCATGAGGACACTGGGAAAACAGAGAACCTATCCACAGATATCCAGTGGATATCTTAGCAGAAAAAGACACAGCCTTTTTCATCAGAGCATTACAATTGCACCTTAAAGTCAGCCACAGAGTCAGTGATTCACAGTAAGTAGTACGCAGCTCTTGTTTAAATGTTAAACTATAAGGGACATCTGATGTGGAGTTCAAAGCACTTCCAAACAAACTTAATCTGAAGAAGTGGTCTCACAATATGGTGTCTGAGTTTCTTGCTGGGTAAGGACAGCAATGATGGTGATTTATGATACTGCTCTTCTGAAAACCAACTGAGCCCCAGGACTGCCAAATTAGATTAAGGTGCAAAGAGAAGCTCTCGTAATAAGGTTGTGTGGTTTCCCTCTGTGTGAGTCAGAACACCACTTGAGAGCCTCCAGCTACTCAAAAACTCGCCTGCTTTTCTTTCTCAGCAAGCTAAGACAATGCTGCCAACTTCTGCAATTTAATTATGGCTATTTGATGTTTTACTTAAAGCCCGGTTCCTACTGGTGTGTGACATGTGAGAACGTCAGCTTCCACTTAGAGAAAAATGAAGATTCTAGCCATCAAAATGCAGAAATTAGCAGGCAAGTGGGATCCAAATGCACACAACTGGCTCACAAAATGGAGAAGAAGGAGGAGGAGGAGAAAGAGGAGGAGGAGGAGGAGGAGGAGGAGGAGAAGCATTCTCTGTTGAATGTTAGACAAACATCTGCCAGAATAATTTTGGTGTAATTGGTTTTGCCTTGGGAAAATCTCATGTTGGCTTCAAATAATGGGACTGAAAAGACATCAATTTCAAGTTTTGTTTGTAATTACAGGAATAGTCTGTGAACGGGACAAAGAGATTTGCATCCCTATTTTTATGTTTTAAAGAAGACATCATTTTGGTATTTTTAGTGAAAAAATATGAAAGCTTTATTGAGAATTTTCAGAGAAACACATTTCACTGGAAAACGCAGTGCCTGCAGGATCAAAATTCTCTGCAGGAAACCATATTCTCCTGAAATAAAAGTAAATTCAGAGACATTTGATGTATTTTGTCACATGGTTTTAGAGTTTCTCATTATAAATATCCATCAAAATAGTATCCTAAAAATATCTTCCTTCCCGTCTTACTGAAGAGGCCTTCTCTCTGTAGCATTTTGCTAAGATCATGTGCAGAAAAATGAAATAGTTCAAGTCTACCAAGAAACCTGCACAGCAGGTTTTTCTGAACTGGAACTGAGAAACAATCAAAGAGAATGTAATAATATGCCCTCTCAGTTGTGATAAAGAATTGGGTGAAACTTAAAGATACTAAATTTAAGAGGAAGAGAAAATATTTATGTGAGCAGTTAGAATTCACTGAAATGAAAGACACTTGGACAAGCAACACAGCAGGATAAACAACAGAAACAGATGATTTTGCAGCTGTTTTTAATACCTACAGTTATTGCAGCCGTGGCAAAGCAAGGCTGTATTTCATGGTGTAAGGGCATTGCCTTGCTAAAAAGCAAAGAGTTTAGTTCAGGTGAAGCACAGCCAGCGCAGTAGCTGTACTCTCTCCCTCGGAGCTTTCCCTGAGAAAGCTCAAGTACCACTGCAAGGTGAACTGCAACGTCAGTGCTGCGAAGGCACCCTCATTGCCTCACAAATGCGAATGCAGCTCTGACCAGCAAACGGCAGATAATCGATCTTTTTTTTTTTTTACGGGATGGCTGCTCTCTATCAGGCTAGGGCAACTTGAAGAAAATTACTCAAGTGCAGCTATTTTGCGCAGATTCTCTACTAGGGGTGTAGATCAAGACGATGCTAAGTTGTCTCTGTTGACTAGAAGCAGATGTAATTGCGAGTGCTAAAATCCTGCAGAGGACGGCAGCTTCCTTAACGCCTTCTGATGGGACCTGTGTCAGGCAGCGCTTCAGAGGTGGCAGGGGAGGTGGGATAGCAGGGTTAGACCTGGAGGTCTATGCAAGCAGATTTGCAGAATGACTGGGCACAGGGAGAAAATGGAAAGCAAGGTTAATAGGTTTGTTGTTTTGAATGAGTAATTGCGAAACCCTTGGAGGGATGATCATGGAGCGTGTAGACAACTCAGAGTAGGGGAGAAGAACTGCATCTTAATGTGCTGTGAGTCTGGGCGAAGCGGCTATGATATGTGACCGGGCACAGCTAAGTTGTGAGTTGTTCTTGCCCACCCCTTCAAAAGGAAGTATTTCAAATAATTTCTGTTAGTAGAAAAAAGACTGACTTTGTCAAATAAACTGTGTGACCAGCATTAACAGCAATATTGGCTCCTGAAAGATTCATGCTATTAACTACACAGTACGTAGCCCAATTAACATTTTGTTTTAAATAAAAAGAGGTCTCTATTTGAAGTCACACGAGGATTTTGCACAATATCTAATTTTTCTTGCTGTTTGCTGGCAGTAAAGGAGAGAATTAGAGTTAATGAATCAATATTAACTTTTTTCATTCCCATTAGATGTCCCACCAAACCAAAGTTTCCTTGATAGAGAGCAGGGCAGAGATACTGTCATACCATTGCAGAGCCTGAGAGGCAAAAGCTTGCAGACTCCAGTTCTGTCAAGCCAGCTTCTTTCATAAGCTTCACAATTGCTTCAATATTATTTTATATTTTAGGTTTAAATGCAATTAATGTTAAATGTAGTTTTATCATCTGGAAAGCCTTAAGGGCTACAAAGTCTAATGTCATCAAAAAGCTTTATTGCTAAATGCTTGTGCTCATGAAGGCGGTGCTCATGGAGGCAATGAAGCACTCTTTTGGTAGCACTTTCAGTGTTCATTGCTACAAGCTGCAGTTAGAAATCGCCCCAGTACCTTTCCTGTGCCTGCCTTTGACAAGGCTGCAGTCTGCTTTTTACAAGTCTGAAGGTTGAGATGCTGGAAGTTGGCTTTCAAAATACTGTATCATGCAGTGGTTGAGATTAATCAAAACAATTTAGGAGTATTGAAAATTTAAAAAAATATTATGGTTGTTTTTGCAGCTTTATGATATGAAATGGGATCTCCCAGAACAATGCTTGTTGTCCCTCTCTTTCTTCCTTTGTTTTTAATCTTTGTCATATGAGATGTATCAAATGAATCATAGAATAGCTCAGGTTGGAAGGTACCTTGAAAGCTCATCTGGTCCAGCCTTTTGTGGGAAAGGGAGCCTAGATGAGATTATCTAGCACCCTGTCCAATCACATCTTGAAAATGTCCAGTGATGAGGACTCCAGCACATCCCTGGGGAGGTAGTTCCAGTGATTGATTTTTCTCACTGTAAAAAATTTATTTCTTATTTCAAGATGCAGTGGTTTCCATTTCTTATTAAAGTAATTTAAGAAGGATAGAGAATATGAGGAAGACCTTTGGATATTCCTTTTATTTTTCTTTAAATGGTAAAGTAACCTTCTGGGGACTTAGATTTACCATATCATATAAAATTTAAAAACACCACAATCCCATTTTTCACTCTGCAGATTTGTGATAGAGAAGCCACCTCCCAAAACTCTGGCACTGGAGTTTTCCCCTCAGTTTTGTACTTTTGCTCTTGCGGTGAGAATATAAGAAAAAATGGGGCCTCTAGGAAAAGGTGAGCTTCCATCTTCTTTTTCTCCTGCATGATAGCAGAGGTACAGACAACTGCACCAGAACAGGGCACTTCACAGTTGACAATGTGACTGCTGGTGCAGACATGGGGTGTATAAATAAATAGTGTAGAGAAGTGTGGGTATAGATATCTGGGAGTCTTGCAGTTTGGCATAATAATTCTGCTCCTTTACCAGAAATGTCTTCAGTTTATAGCTTGATTACAATCTGAATGCCTTAATATATATCTGTGTTTGCACGTATGCACACATCCTGTTAGCTGGTGTTTTCTTGTGGCTTCTTCCCCAGTATTTCGATACTCAGAAGACTCCTGTCCTTTCCTTTCAGTCATTAGACTCTTCTCTTGCTCTCATGTGCACTTCACTGAAACCACGGTTTTTGCAATTAACTGTCCTTCAAATGTTTTCCCTCTTCAGCCTTCTATCCTACAGCTTCTCCCTATCTCCTTCTACAGCTTATTTGCACCTCTCTTCACACATGCAGCCTAACCGCGAACTGCTAAAATCACCCTGCTCCATCTGTAACCAGCTCCCTTTCAGCCTTCATCTATTACAGTCCTACTGCATATCTGCTCCTCGAGGTAACCACAGCTGCGGCACACCCGTGGATCCTCCCATCTGTTTTAATCTCTTCCTTTGTCCGTCTCTAAGGAGAGGTGACTGCATAGTCATTTTCCTCCCCAGCTTTGCAGGAAGGCTTAGGATGCTGTTTCAAGCTGCGGCTAAGCCAATCTAATAATAAGCTGCTGCTGAAAGAGGCAGTCCTGCTCCTCTGTCTTCAGGTTCCCCGCTCTGTGCCCACCTCTCTTGAGATGCTAACTGATCTGATGATAACTTTTTTGTTTTGTTTCATTTTTTATTCCCCAGATGGATTTTCCATACCTGATTTATGCTGTAGTTGCACAACAGCTGTGTCTAATGCAAAGGGAGTGTTGGCAACCTTCAGGGCTAGAAGGTGGGGTGGGGGCGAGTTTGCCCCTCTTTGGCAGTCGCTCACACACTGACTTTGCTGCAGTGTGGAAAGTCTCTCTCAAAGCAAGAAGGAGGGAGATAAACGTCTGGCTACAGATTTTCCCAGGAGAAAAGGCCATCAGTTCCTTGTGCCTGGTGACTGCAGTGGAAGAAAGTACCAAGTGATATGGGCAACCTGGACAAGATTGTAGGAGCGAGTGGAAAGGAGGAGGGTTAGCTTCCTTTCACTGCTGCCTGTCCAAAAGCAGTCTACAATAACTTAGATTCTGTTTGTGATTTCGGTAGTTTCTCAATACTGCTTCAAAGCAAAGGAAAAAGGCTGAAAAAATAGTGTCATTTGAGTTCATCGCTGGTTTTTTAAATATCAGCCTAAAAGAAGTGAAGGTTATATAACCAATTGCTTTTCAACATAGGAATGGGTTTTATTGATGTGTTAGCAGTTATGATTCAAGCTAAAGGGTACACATTTTTAGGTGTATTTCTATTAGTAAATGACAAATTTGTTGACATGAAAAAATGTAGTAGTACATAGGGAAGCTTTCATGCTTTTGAAATATCTTTTTGAATGTACATTTGAGGACCTGGCATACTTTTCCCTTCAAGAGCATGCTACATTTTGTACAGAATCCTTCAGATTAATTTTAATTAATGTGTTAAGGGCCTGTCAGAGGAAACCCATTACATTTGTTACCACCTTTTAAAATAGAGTTAAATCAGTTGCCCCAATCATGAAAAATGCGAACATATCTTGAATGTAAATTAAATCCAGTGTTAAATAGCTCTATTGTCTGTCTGTGTGTGTCTCATTATGTGGGCTCACATGCTTTTAACTTTAATTAAGGAGACTAATTTTATTTTCAGGCGATTATAAATTCCACAACGCAGGACAGTAAGAGGTAGCATTACGATGTGCTAGTTATTATGCTATTTGGGAAAGAGCATTGCACAACTAATCTTTTGTCATATTAAATCATTATGCTCACATTTCAAATGTATTGTTTGCAGCCTTTGTGAAAGTCGTATTCTCTCACACTAAATAACTGCTTTTATGAAAATTTACTTAAATTACCTGATATTATATTCTGTTGTTTTCAATGACAGCATTTAGCTGCGGGGGAAAAAGTTCCATTTTGGCTGTGTCAGTGTGACCTGTTGCACTGCTGGGTGTGTAAAACGTTCATTATGGAACTTCTGTGGTTTTTACTGAAAAAGCACAGTCACCTTTGGCATTTCTGGGTTAGCCAGAAGAATGACTTTCATTCCTTTAAGGCCCTAATTTAACCAAAACAGTGGATAAGAATCACTTGGGCGTTCCCAGCTTCCTCGTCTGGAATTCCGTACTGCATTGTATAGAAATTTTAACTGTATGGGTTTATTTAAGGGATCTACCTCTTCCTTTCATGACACACTCTCAAAGGATGACATCATTGTGAAAAGAGGCAGCTTTTGTAAAGGAAGCAGGATTCTTGAAAGGGAAAAACATACTCATCATCCCAAATTGCTTTAAAGGTCAGCAGTTATATTGCTGGTACACTCAACCTCTCTCCTGAGACAGTCCTGTCTCACTTCTCAGCAGTAGTTCTCAGTTCTGCAAAGTTATTGAATATCAGGGCAAAATCAAACAGCGAGAAAGCCAGCATCCTGCTCATTAAGCTCTCGCACGTCTCTTCATGCTCATTATTCCAAAGCTCTGCATGTTATTCTGAGATGAGATTTAAGGCAAGCTATCTAATGTGGGAACAGGAACGTTACGTAGTGTTTATAATTGCTTAAACAATAAAATCTGATCATGTTGTTACTCTGTTTTATTTTTTTTTCGGTGGGACTTAGACATAAAATGTGCCTTGACTGATATTACTAAACTGCATTATACCGAATCACATTTCCTATATAATGCAGTGATGTCTTTTGGAAGGCATCCTGCTTCAATCTCTTAATCTTCTGCATTACAATAGTAAAATTGCACATTTCTTGTTTAATGACTGATAACCCTATGGATTAAAGATAGAACTATCTGTACACTTTTATTCTGCTGTGTCCATGCAAGGTATAAGTTTAAATCAGTGTTTTTCTGGAGCTGCCAGTCACAAGATATCTAGTACTCTCTTATGTGCAGACACCATCCGAATTTTACACAGCTGCCTGCATCAATCAACTATAGGAAGAGAAGAAGAAGTTTTTACAAACCTTTATGTTTTGGCAGCAGAAGTGCTGTCATGTTATGTTAGGTGTCACATCTAGGCTGCATTAAGGCAAAATTGGGAAGTAGAGAAAAATGCAAAGAAAGTAAATTAACTTTGAAATCTTGGCTCTTATGATGAATTATGTAAATGATGTTAGGGATTTTGCTCTTTTTTGGTATTGCTACAGTGTACACTAAAGAATACAAATGAAGGAAAAATAAATCAATATTAGTGCAATATAATTTGCAAACACAGCTTCTGAGGTACTAGGGAACAATGAGTTTGTGCATTGAATGCCACCTCTGGTTTAAGACGATAGCGTATTACACGGCATTCTGCAGTGGCTGATCCCCATTCCTGCCAGCCTTCAATGTCAGTCAGAGGTGAGTGACTCAATTTGCACTTCCAAGTAGCTTGAAGCAGGACAGGGTTTGTTAGTTTTTCTGGCAAAACCAAAATGGAGACACTTAGGAGGAGTTTGAAATGGGTGTCATGGGGCACAGTTGCATAAAAGTAAAACACACAAATAGGAATGTCAGAGCTTGATTTAAAGTTATATATACCATACTGAAGCTTTTGTTACCTCCAGAGAAGGTGCTGTCACCCCACAACTTATCCTTGTTCCCTTTTTCCTCTCCCTTCTCCAGATACAATAGCCCTCGCTGCCCCAACGTTTGCTATTTTCACCGTGCTGTTAGCCAGAAGTCTCTGTAGATTAGAATCATATAAACATATGTCAATGCTGACCATCAGAATATGAATGGTATTTACACTGAATGCAAAACAAAATCTCTCCCAACTTTTTCTGGCCAAGATGGGTTTCCAGGCTCGCTGGTTTGTGCTCCGGTTGGTGCTAAAAATTACAGCAGTAGATGCAAACGTGAGATAACCGCTTATATTAGGACAGGAAAGCAGGGAAGCTACACAGTCTCCAAAGTAAATCTCACTTATAATACCACTTTTCCTCCAGACATCTGAATATTTTACTCTCCTCAACCCTTTATCCATCCCACTTTGCCCTGGCAATGGTAGATACTTGCTGCACAGGCTGAGGCACCCTTTAAAAAGGCACCAGGTTTTTATTGTTTTTGGTTTTCCTTGGTCCCACAAAAATAATTTTAATGTGCCAAAATGAACATATATGTGAGAGGTCAAGAAATTGCTGTGGAAAATGCTGGCTAATATTTGGATCACACAGATGAAATTCCAGTGTAGAAGTGTGCTAAATAAACAAGGCAGGAAAACAGGTCGTGCCATGTCAAGGTCTTCTTCTGAAGTTACCATAAGGGAGCCATGTGTGCTCCAGATAGTTTTACTTATAAGAGGTTCGGAGTGATGTTTCTTGCCTGCTACCCTCAGAATATGTCTAAACTACATTGTTATTTTGAATGACCTATGTTAAGGAGGATATTCATACACCTTCATGTGCCTGCTAAAGAAATCTTCCCCATGCATGGATAAAACAAGAAAAGCAGTGGAGTCACCCTGAAAAGACAGTGCAGTTGTCTCACAGGGGGCATGAATATAGCAAGCAGGTTTATTTTGCAAAATGTCTTTTGTGGTGGAGGTGAGGGAGTGCTGGTGGTAGTGCTGCAGGGCCTGGGAGGAAGAGTGGGGATGGGAACCTCCGTGTTCTTCGAGAGATGCCTGATCCGACTGTGCCTGCGGTGAGGATGTTCGCAGCACCTGACGGTGTTCCAGTCCTTCCAGCCAAACACGTGTCACAGGGAAGGATGCCTCCAGATGTTAGCGGCAATTAAAGCCATCTGCATGGGAAAAAAAAAAAAAAAAAAGAGATTCAATGTGTTAAGCAACTTAATTGGTGACCCGTGGGCCAAACACCAAACACACCTGGCCTACCCCCTCTTTCCCAGGGGAGAAGAGGAAGGCTGTGCTGTGCTGCAAATGCTGCCGATTCAGCTGAAATCTTTCTCCCTTGCTTTATCTTTACCAGCCTGACACAGCAAGTCAGGTCTTGGCATTGGCTATGAGGGTTTAGGGGAGCTCAGTAAAAACATCTGGGAGAGCAAGCTGTGCAGGAAAATGTAAGCTGCCCAGTCCTTTTCCCTCTGTGTAAGTACGGTGGCGGAGGTCCTGCAAGTGGGACGCTTGCTACTGAGTATATGGCACAGCGCTGCTTGTACAACAGACGGGAAACAGCACTTCAGGGACCCCCACCTCCACCTCCCAAAAGTAAGTAACAGATCTGTGAGTAGACAAAAATAGAAGCACACTAAAAAGTTGGCAGCAGTGTCTCTTGAGTCGCAGTGAATGTCTCAGGACTGCATTTATGGCTTTTAATCAGAATGTGGTCGTTTCCTGAAGGGCTGTCTTTATTTACACTTTTTTACGTGGATATAGATTTTGGAACTGAAGCACATCTAAATATTAAATGTAATTATCTTCAAGTCTCCTTTTTCAAAAAGTTGTTAAGAGTAAAACACAACTTTATAGCAAAGCAAGTCAAGGCTATGGAAAATATTTTAATGATACTGGCTGAGAAAAACTTTCTTTGAAGAGCACAAAAGGAACTTTCCTATTAAATAGCTGGAGATGCAAATTCATCCCATTACTAGTGCTGTAGGAAATTACCTGAAATACCAATGTATTTCTGATGTTTATTTCAGAATTTTACATGATTTTCATTCAAAGTCATATGTGAAGCATACTACTTTCAAATCAAGTAAGAATCTAGGAGTTTGAAGCCTCTGGGGTTGGAAGCCAGGATGTGATGTACTCATTGCAAGCCTTACAAGAACTGACCCTATAGCATCTGTTATACTTGAAACTCATACCCAAAAGTTTTAGCTGCCTAAAGCAGCATTAAGGGGACTATGGTAACCCTAACTCTGAAAATGATATCCAAAACTCTCCCTGGCTAATAACTGCTTGAACTCACTAGGCTGTCCTCCTGTCTTCCCACTCTGACCGACTTGGACAAAGACATGCCAGGGCTTTTCCACTTAAGTCCTGCTTTAACCTTACTGGAACCAGATCCTACCAAAAGCACTGCATACACCTTCTCTGGAGTCCAGCTCACACACTGTGGCAGCAATGCCCTGCTTTTATTTGTTAACCAGGTGACTCCCAGGATTATTTCTGATTAGTTTTTTTTAATACAATGGCTATTTAATATAGAATGCATATAGAGTGATAGGAGCAAACCTCCCTTTCCGTGGGAGTTCCCTCATTGCTGGATTATAGATTCACGCTCTTACGATCTGTCTTCCTGTAAGAAATGAATCATTCCTTCTTTTCTTGCAGACTTGCTCAGTTTCTTGAGCTGAGTGGATGACAACTTGTATCACAATGAGAATTGTTTAAAGGGAAGTATGTGATGAAGAGTTTCTTCATGACAAAAAGATGCACCCCAAAAAGCACACCAGCTTGCCTGTATCACGGAAGGGTGGTGCTGCAGTAATGTGCTACTGAGTCTAAGACTTTGTGTGTTTTGAGAGTACTTAAATGTAAAATATAAAGCTTCTGTCTGATGTTATGAAATCCCTGTGCCAGAAATCTTCTGGGAATGTAATCCAGCCTCTTTTGTCAAGTCTTGTCATGAATATTCCAGACAAGGAGGGGTTACTAAACCCTTCCAGAAGTTGCTTGCTATAGCAATGGGGTGGATCAAATCTGGCTGTGCAGAGTTCAGGTTCAGAAAGTGGAAAATCCCCAAAGAATTAAAAAGGGAAATCACAAGTTGGCTCTTGAAAGTCACAGAACGAGAGATGCTGATGGGAATAAGGGAAGCGTAGGAAGGGGCCCTAGGACACCCTTTTTGAAGCTCGTCTAGAGGAATAGATCCTGAGGGATTTGGGGGGTGCAGAACACGGCATCAGACTGACCTATGCCCATGTGTGCAAAGGAGAACAAGGAGCTGAAAAATGATCTCTGAAATGTTTTCCTGCAGAGACAGAGGTATACCCTGATGAGAGCACAACGCATTCGTATGGCAGACTGCCTCGTGGTTTATACTGAGGTGTGTACTCGTGTAACTACGCTGCAAAGCAACATGTTGGCAACTGAAATCGTCACACTCGCGCAGAATATTTGTGTGTGCCAAGCCTAGGTCCCTTGATAGCCCTCGTTACCTGCTTACCCTGCAAAGGACAAGGTGGTGAGAGAGGTTTTTACGTGACAGCAAGAGGATGTGCTTTCCTCTTTGTTTATAGTTGTATAAAGCATGAAAAGTGCATGGGTTTAAGACAGACCACCCCCAGGGTGTGTGGATGTATCTGGTTGTCTGCATGGTGTCCACGAAATGACCATCTCTGCATCGTGGTAATCCAGATGGCAGCTTTGCATCATCTCTGTGAGCATATTTTGTCCTATTACATGCACAAAGCCATGGTCCCACGCTCCACAACGGTGACCCTGCCAACCACAATGCGTTTGGCAGGGTTAATGTTTTAAAATAAAGGATGCTTCCACAGGAAAATCCTCGAGGGGCAGAGAAAGGAAGATAATTCTTGTGAGTGTCAAATCTATTGTCCATACCAGAAGCCTGAAGGAAGTATTAGAGGAGAATAATACCCCATATTCTCTTTTTTTTTGTCTATGAAAATATGGAATATCTGAAAACTTAAGTTCCCTGTAAGACATCAAAACAAATGACATTCTGTCACCTTAAAATGGTTTGGGGTCTCTGTGTGTGTATGTGTGCATGTGTGTCTGCTTGCTTTTAAATAGAAACTCTCAGACAAAAAATACCCCACCTTACTTTTTTTAATCAGCGTATCTGACTGACTTTCTAAAACTGACTTCATTTTTCTCATGGGAAGGGAAAACAGGAACTTTCTTGCTTTAGTTAGATATTTTCCCTCAAAATAAAAAGCAACTATATCAAGGGCAGCTTTAGTATGTAGAAACAAGTACAACTCCCAGGGCAAAAATCCCTAGATAAAAGTTCAGACTTAGGCGGTAAATGTTACTGATTATATCCTCTCCCATTGCAAGGTCAGTTTATTTTCTAAGCAAGTGCACCATTGGTGATCATATCATCCACTACAATTTCAGAAGTGTAAAGGATTAAGGTATTCAGCTGAAGATCACAAATTGTAATCTATATTCAGACTGACTGATAAAAAAAAAGATTTAATTGACATTAAAAAACCAGATTACTAATAACAGTCAATAGAGAAGAAGAGAGAAGCACTAGCAGATTCCAGGTCTCATTTTGCAAAGTTATGGGAATACCCTGTGGGTTTTTTTGGTTGTTTTTTTTTGGTACACCTTTCGAATGTTAATGTTGTGCTGAAGATGGTTTCAGACAGGCAGCAAGACGGCTGCTGTACTCAGCCAAGCAGAATCCATTGAAGAGTTGCTGATGCAGAACTGAAATTATAGCCTCACTTTAAAAAACCGACTGTATTGTCAGCTAATTACTTCTAACACACAGATAGGATTCTCATTTGAGTTTGTGGGTTTTTTTTGTGTAAAATTCTCAGCCTTCAAAAGGCAGCTTTTGAACTTGGGTATTCACCGGTTCCTTGGAAGTCCCTGATCCTTTATGCTTAGAAACAGAAGAAAGGTGCAGAAGAATGGAAACTAAAGATACTTGTAACTACCTGTAACTGCTGCAGTGGGAAATGGGTCAAGTTCCCTCTCGACTAGATGAAGGTACTTGTTTCACAGAAATTGATTAATTGTCTTCATTTATTTAATAAAGTTATAACCTTCATATTGCATATGCCTGGCTAATACTGTCTGTTATGTCCTACATAGCAGGTCAGGCATACTAACATTAGCCTTCAAAGTAACAATAATTAAATGAATGTGTACTGATTATATTGTTGTGTATTCCCTGTTTACTTTCTGGAAAGTATATCACAATTCATCTTTTACTGGTGCCCGAAAGGGTAACATAAAATCCATTTCTTGTCATTTTGAGCTGCAAATATTTTTTGGTAAGGATTTCTGACTGTTAAGAAAAAAAAATTCAACTTGCTGATTCATGTAGGATCCAGCCTATAAGGATATTAGCCATGTTACTGGCTTTAAAAGCGTCAGCATTTTTTGGTTAACTTATTGTTACCATACATTTAAGATATTCACTGTGGGGAAAGGTTGCAATAATGATGCCTGTGTATCTATCTGTACACCCTCTTTTTAAAAGGATAGTGTATACAGAGGAAGAAAAACCATCTGTTGGGTGCATGTTTCAAACTATTGCACAGATTCCTGGATGGTGTAAATATATCGATGTTTCACGGATTCGTACCTCCAGATCTTCACAACTAGTACCTCATAAAGCTAGCGATTTCTTTAGCAAATACAGTGAGTAATTCAAGTTTCTAGAATAACTTTGACCTTTTTTTTTTGTGCATAAATGATCCTCACACAGCTTGTGTAGAGGAATTAAAAATATTACGTGTGCACATTAACACATTAAAGGCGAGTTTGCATTTTGAACGTTCCACGGTTCATTAAGTAAAAGTGAGGTGCATGATATTTGAGAGTGTCTACAGAAAAAAGAACAGATCCCCTTCTAGCATTGTTTTATTGCTAAAATTAACCCTGTCAACTTGCTTTAACAATGTCAACAGCTGAATGGTGCACCAAGGGGCTCTTTTTGCACACAAAGATCTGTCCTTAAAAGCTGTTGAGAGATGATGAGGATATGTGCCTGCAGGGCAAGGGACACGTCAGCTTGGAATCAAACTTGTAAGAAGAAAAGGATGAAGTATAGGTGAAAAGGGCATTGTTAATACATTCATTTAGACTGTGCAGCAAACAACAGTAGAGGTTACAGTATGAAGGAACATAAGACACATTTGGGCACAAGAGAAGGGCATATGTTATTATATTTGTTAGCCTGGTACTTTTTGTAATCAAGTTTTATTTATTTAAGGTAGATTTAAAATGTCAATCACAGCAAGTTAGCTGTGAGTGCATGGAAATATTTTTGCTCAAAGAGTTTGTGTACAGATGTTTGAGCCTGAAGAAACTTGCCATGTGTTTTTGTAGCTAAGGAAGTGAGTAATCAGTGAAACTAGTATGGGTGGTATAGGAAAATCATGCACATGGTCTTGGCACAGCTGTATGCTTGCTACATTCCATGAGATATTTCATAATGGAAAACCAATTGCTCCACTAATATAGGATACCTGCATATCAGGCATATGTTGTGAAGCACCCAGTGAAGCCACAGGACCTTACAGAATAGGCCAGTAAATCTCAAGTGAACAAGAAGCGCAAAAGAAAGTCTCTGAGTATTGACTTAAAAGAGAGAAGAAAATATCCTGTTCAATGTGTTTAAATGTTTTGATGTTTAGTGTCTTGATGTGTTTATTGCTTAATAGTAATTTTTATCGACCAAATTTTACAGGGCCAAAAGTGTAAGCGGGTAAGATGGTAATTAAGTCAGCAGAAAGGCATAGCTAGCTGCAGTAGCAGGAAATTTGGGCCTGTGTCGAGTTAGCAAGGCTGCAAGACTCTGGGGCTCAAATGGTTTTCTGCTGGTCAGACTTCTCCTTTGAATGTGATTGTTTCAGAGGCTTTTCTATTTGCTTTATGTGATTTGCACAGAACATTGTGCAGTGAATGATCTGTCAAGAAATAGCAATAAACAGATGCTGCCACTCTATATGGTGTTTCTTTGTTAATGTTTTTAATTAAAATATTTGCTTTAAATCCATGGACACATTGATTGGGTACGTCACAGTTCAGTCTGGATGCCTTCAATAGTTTCTTGAGTTATCAGTTCCTTGGTATTTTGAAAGACAGAGGGCCAGCAATGCTAATCTATGTGTACCTTCAACTTTATTAGAACAATTTACAGCAACTGAAGGGCAGCTCCAGAGCTTCTGTGAGTCTCAGAGTATTTGCGCTGCATTGCAGCTACATGGATGGGATGATATGCAAGTTTATGAACAGGCAGGATACAGAAATTGGCAAAACGGGTAGAAGTAAGATTCTACTCAGCAAACTGGGATGTGATTTCCTACAGTCTCTTTGGCTTTGACTACTCGCCAACATACGCGTCTTTCATGGTAACAACATAAACATATGGATGTTGATATAGAATGCAATTTATGTTGTACATAGTAATTAAGAGGGGCAGTTTAAACAACAGTACGAAGCTGAATTTAATTGTAAATATGTTGTTCCTAGAGGTGCAGATCTTAAAGCCATTCTTCCCATTAGTCCTACTGTTCTCAAAATAAGAAGCATTAAACTGTAAACCCTAAGGAACCCTTTTAATATAAATAAATTTTCAATTAAAGTCAACTTTGAAACAAATGAAATGCTGAAAGCACAGAAAGACCAATCAAAGGTGCTTTGAACAATTTTAACTCTTCAGAGTCCTGAGAATTTGTATCTTTCATATGAATGTGTAGATAGGTCTATCAACTAATTAATCCAATGACATCTTAAGTACAAAAATCGTAGTGGCTTGACCATAAAAGTTACATTTTGCTGACATTTGACCAGGTCCTATGCTCATAGTTCACCTACTGGGCTGCAGGTGGGCACCTGAAACTGTATGAAGGCTATTAAAGCTTAGGATGTGCCAAGGACTAACTTGTCAATTCAATGTCACTAATGATATGCAAGTTATTCTCTGTTTCTTTATTTCTTTATAAATCTAGTATTTTAGACTGTAAGCACCACATCAGGGAGAGCTATAATTGAACTACCTAATGGTTGTGTGCACACTGGCAAGGAGAAATTATAATAGCAACCTGATGTTGAGTTATGTACAACTGTGTACTCATTAAACACAAGATTAAACACATCCGCAAGGAACCCATTACAGAAAGTAATTGAAGGGGACACCTCTGCATTAAAAAAAAAGTAAAAGGGAGGGCTAGTTATTTAAGTAAAGGATAATCTGTTTGTTCTATCAGTTATGATTTTATCTGAGATGTGGAAAAAAACCCCAAAGCACGTCTGCATCTAGAAAAATCTTGGATACATCAATTAATTTTTAAACAACCTTGAGGCTTTTCCACCCATGCTATAACCTGGCTCATCTGTTAGTGATTGGAATAAGCTGAAAAGGAATGTATTTGGGTTGTGTTGTTATTATTACTATTATCTGTTGTCTACCACTTCCCTTGTTATGATCTGTATATTTTCTGTATTTGTTTTGGCTGCATGGATACCTTTGTGCTTAAATGGGTATACCTATAGTGTGCACCACACTCACGTTTTCGTCTCTTGCCTCTTGGGATCTGCATTAGAAGTGGATCCTTGAGCAGAAATCTCTGTCATGCTATGAGCAAGGGCCTTTTTGCCTCTCTTTGCAGCTCCTCAGCACCCCCTTCCAGCCTCCTGTCCTCACTGTCAGCCTTTGATGAGTACCACCGAACCTGGATGGAGTTCAGGACAGATGGAGCAGCTCTTGAAAGGAGTGCAGAGGTTCACATGCAAGAAAATACAGTTTAAGGTTATGTTGCCATGTACAGTCTGTATAGTCTCCTAGATACGGAATGTTTCCAGTCGGAAAGAGCCTCTGGTGCCCAGCGCCACCAGAGCTCTGCTGACACAACAGAAAGTGCGAGGCAGGGAGGAAGATGTGGGGCTCGGGGACTCCCTTAGACCAGTTTCTCCAGGTAAATGACCAGAGGGTAGGAGTGTGGAAACTCACATTGCTGCGGCCAAGGTGCTTCCAAGCCTAATTACTTGTGTCTGTAGATACACTCAATTACTGTCTTTAGTTACCTTCTCCTTTCAAGTCCCCAGTGCTTGTTATCAGTGGGGACACTTAAACATCATTTTGTCACAAAGGAAATGGTTAATGATCTCATTTAAGTCTTAGCTTGCAAAAGAAGTGGTCGAAAGAGGCAAAAGGCTGTGGTTATGCCAGGTACTGTGCCTTTCTGTGGAGACAAACTGCCTGCCCCAAAAAGCTTGCAATCGTTCAGTGTAATGAGCACACTGTCTGGAAGCCCAAAGCCTCAGAAATACATTCCTTTCAGCTTTGAAATGTAGTCCTAGTATTTTCCTGCATATAATCTATAGCATAAAAATTAGGATTATGAGTGTGAAAAGCTGATAATTGTAAAATAATCAGACATCTCACCTGTTTCTATAATCAGTCAATAGCACTTACTGCTATGAAAATGAATAACTAACTCTTCTCTGTTTTATCCCGCTTAGGAGCCTGCTGTGATCCCAAAGGGAAAGCAATGAACTGCATTTGCTTATTACGGAGTCACTAATTAGACATATCTTTTTAAAATCAAGTTTCTTGAAAACTGGAAAGATACTGTGTACAGAATCCTTTGTCTATTTTAAGTCTGACATTTAAAACCAGCATATCAAGAGCTGATCTTTCCTGAAAGTCACAGATTTTCCATCTTCTGCATTTTCTCCCATAGCTATTAACAGTATTCAGATAATGCCTAGAAAAATGTCAGGAAAACCTTTCCTAAAACTCTGATCTGTGAGAGCAAGCATAGTTACTATATTGTGTGATTGCAGTTTTAGGAAAGACTGTTAAGTGTGTACAATATGTGTATAGCTGAGGACATATGCTTAAATAACATCAAAACCCACGACATAACGCCTGTGCTGAAGAGCTTTCTGAATTAAGAATACCAGAAGTCTTTTAGAAGGGGGCACCACCACATTTTGCCTTCACTCTAGCATCGTTGCCACCATGATACACTCTGTCTTGATTTATAAATTTCTTCTTTTTTACGAGATTATTTATCACCAGAATTAATTATTTCCTTCACCAGGCATCACCTCCCTCCCCCCCAAAAAATAGTCTGTTTGCTTTATTAAACTGGTTGTTCCTAAGGTATTGGGTCTCCCTATTAGACAATCCTCTGCATTTTTTATTAGCCAGTAGCTGAGACAATTTTTCAAATTTTTTATTTTTCTATGCTTTCTATCATAAGTTAAATCAGGCACTAATAGCCATGCAGTTCCAATGTTTTTATTGCTTTAATACTTCTTCTATTTTGTTTAAGGTACAGTTTTTAGAATAATCCTGGCAATATGCCAGTGTGACCGTGCTTTCGTAATCCACTTATACCTATTAACTGTTGTTACTGAGGCATGCTTATAAGTCATTACTGACCCCAGTCCAGTGACAGAGTGGTTATAATCATGTGGAAGTTTCACCTGTGCATGCTGTATGCTGCACTGTGTTCTTCTATTTCTTTTCCTTCCTCTTACCATTAACACGACATGCCCAGCTGAGACAGCATTGCACTCCAACCAGTTTTGAAGCTTTTCTTTTCCTGAGGACACTTCACAGGTAATTTCGGTGGTGCCTATGACCAGGCTTAAACTGTGGCATCCAGCATTGCTTCCCTCCTGCTAGATGGAAAATCCAGCGCACAAGGGAGGGCGAAGTAATGGTAGGCAGAGACCCAGACAGTCAAGGGAGAAGACATGCCAGGCAGGCGGTAGCACAGCATATGGTCTGCTGTCTAGAAACAGCCAAGTTCAGTCCCAAATTCTGGCAATTCTCTTTATATGGCAGAACTGGTGTCATAAAAAAACATTTTCTTGCTAACTGTGTTTGTAAGCCTGATGCTGATTTTAAGTAAGAAGAGGAAACCTTTGCCCTTGAGCTAAATTACTGCTTGACTTACTTCAGGCTGCCTTCCTAAATCTTCTCTCACTTCAAACACAAATTATTTATGCCTTTCCTTCATAAATGCTGCAATGTTACAGGCACTGAATGGTTGCTGCCTTCCATCGTGGGGATGTGCGCATTTCATTGGCCTGCAGTGGATCCTGGTCCATCCCGCCTCAAAACATTTTTGGTCATTGTGCATAAAGCCATAACTACATTTGTTTTTCAAACTCCTCTCCTCCAACTTAGAGTAGCATCAAGTGCAGTTCATCAGTCCTGCAGGAAGGCGTGCAATTTGCCATTTCTGTGGACTACCCACTGGAGCAGTGTGATTAAACCCCTTGTTTCCCCCCTTGCAGGAAGGAAATGTTCTACCCCAGTCCAAACGGTATGGTAGGTAAGGAGAGGTTACTGCCAGCTCAGGGTTTACTCACATTTACTATCAGTGGCCGGATTCTACACTGACAACAGGACGCTACAGGATTTCTAGCAGGTCTCTCATACATGACAGAGAGGCAAGCAGACCTGTTGTCAAATTCTTTTCCATCTCATTTTTCTTGATTAGGAGAAAGTTGTATTGAAGTAAACAAACAAAAGGGCTATTCACAGTTAACGTTGCTTCCCCCTTACCCTACAGATAGCAAAGAGCATCTAAATGGCTTCCACTCTGACCTCAGCAAACTGATGATGAAAAGAAGGCGACTGTGGGATTATTTGTTTCAGCTTCCCTGGATGATGGATGGAGAGATATTCACTGCCACTTTGGTGCCATCTGGCAACATGACACCAAATTCTAGCATGACCCTGGAACAGAAAACAACATTTGCCTTTGTGATTTTATTATTTATTTTCTTGGGAATCCTCATTGTTCGCTGCTTCCGAATTCTCCTCGACCCCTACCAGAGTATGCCAACCTCAACCTGGGCTGACGGACTTGATGGACTGGAGAAAGGCCAGTTTGACTACGCTCTTGCTTAGAGACTAAGAATTATGGACTCTTATTTAGCACTCTGATAAAAAAAAGAAAAATCCTGGCATGTCTTTTTATTTTGTTTCTCATTTATATTTTTTCAACTATTGTTGGAGTTCCAATATACAAATATGCACACAATTAATTTGATTTTAACTAAATACCAAAGCAAGTTAATTTTTTGAAAGTAGATTAGTGAATCTCCTCATTGGGAAAAAGATAAAGGTTGCATTATCAAAACTTTTCTTCAGAATGCATTGGAACAATATATAGTGTATGTGATCTCTTATAACCAGGTAAGAGACACTAGAGCACGTCTTCTCTTGCGTGGCCTCTTTAGCATCAACAAGTCTGTGGAGGAAGGTGTCTTACAAATGAGGTAAGAATATGTTTTTATGATTTGTATGCAGTAAATCAGCTTTTCAAGCTCCAGAAGACTCTTCTTACTCTATCTATCTCCCATGCTCTGAAGAAAAGTGAGAAAGTTCCCCATACCATAAGATTGAAAGAGGTAGAAAGCTTCAGCAGAAAAAAATTCCTCCATGTTTTCCCAGGTATTCAATAAGATGCTCTTTCTTAACATTAGGCAGTGATTAACCTACTTAATACTAACAAATCACTGCCTGTAATCTTTGTTGTGAATAAGATACGTAATTATTTTGGCCTATCTTAGTCTTTTGTGCGAAAGCTGATTTCTATCAAGATAGGTTTTGTATTGTTCTTATAACAGCTTATGCAAACAAATTTCAGTCTTGCATGTATTTCAAACCCTGCATTTCCAGTATTCACTTAGTCTGTTTATTTGGTGTGTAGGTCCCACTGCATTGGTTTTGTTTCCTAACTGGGCAACTGAAACATTGGTGCTAAGAATCAATAAATAACCACCACCCTCTTCACCTATAAATATCTTTGGATGTATTTGTACAATGAAAACCTATTCCTAGAAGTCAATGTAAACGAAAACCTGTCTGCATGATTGGTCAGGGAAAGAAAGATTTAAAAGATTGCATAAAATTTAGTAGAACTACTTAGAGGCCAAGTGGATGTTTGCAAGCATTGTTTAGCAGCATTGAAATACTATAGTGGTAACAACATTTGATGTACTGCCAGGAGGGAAAAGGCCACGCTCCTGAACACAGAATAGTCTTGAAACAGGTCCTAACGCTGCTGGGCTTTTCAAACATTTCATGGAGTGGGGAAGGGAAGGCGCATGCTGCCTGTTTTCAGACAAAGCTTTAGATTTAGCTATTTTACTTGTACTATAATAATGACAGGCAGTTGGGAAGTTTTCCTTTGTGCTTTGGCTTGCAGCCTGTAAATGGAGAAACAAAGGCAGCCCCGTAGCTGGTACAGCTGGGGCTGTGCTGACTCATCCGAGCTAAGCCTCTGACTCGAGCCGTGGCACTTAGAGCTATTTATTTCCCTTTGCTGCTTGTCCTGTCCATCGGTTAAAGGTTGTGGCTATTTGTAGCAGAGGCAGTGGAAGGAGGGGTGGCTCTGCACGCTGGCTATCACAGTTCACGGGAGGGCAACCAGAGCCCCAAATGCAGCTCCCTGACAGGTTCGCAGAGAGAAGCTGGGCTGTGACCTGTCACTGTTGAAACATGAGCACAGCTTGTTGCAGGGCTGGTAACCTTCGAGGTGGAGTGGGCACAAGCGGACATGAACACAACTACCTTCTCCAGAAGCCATGAAGTGCTGGCTTTAGTTACGTATCTACCAGTGCCAGGGCACCTAGATCAAAGCAAACACAAACTTTCAGATAATTTCCCAAAGGTAACAACAGTGCTGTTGCACTAGTGCTGCTGTTGCACCAGAGCTGCCTAAAGCAACGTGTTGTCAATATTTATGAAGCAGCAGTAACAGCATTTCTCCCTCTGGCCTGGGATTTCTCTCCTGTGTCTGGGTCTGTTTGTTAGAAGACTCTATACATTTTATTTCCTTTTAAAAGAAAAAGACTTTTCCTCATAATCGCACCTAAAGAGGGAGGTGATGACTCTGATCAAGGGAATGTAGCACAGTGTTCAAGTGAGGCAATTTGACTCTTGTATGGAGTTTGGAAGTTGCTAACTGAGGACTATTTTGGAGACTTAACCAGCCAGCATCTCTGGTATGTTTGGAAGCATTCCAAAGAGGTATTTTTGTAAACCACTGGGATAAGTCAGTCTATTAAGGAGAATTTAATACTGCTGGGCAGCCACTTTAAGTCAGCCTATCCGTGGATATTGCTAAATTGGCTATAGCAAAGATAGAAAATTCACACCAGTTTCCCCACTGCGGCAAAGACCTTTTCCTTTGCACTCCCAAAGTCTAACAGAAGTTTTATGAAGACATGATGGTGATTCAGTTTTGTGATAGCTGACTTTTCCTTTGCCTGGAGAAATCAGACCAGACTTCGAATGGCAAGAGTACTATTCCAGTCCACAAAGTAGCCTCTGGCATACCACTGTGCCTTACAAGAATATGTATTCACTGTGGAACAACCTGAAATATTAATGAGACTGGAAAGGGAGAGTCTGTGTGCTAATGCAGCTGTGCTCAGGCAGTTTTGCAGCTCTGCATCACTTTGGTTTTGTTTATTATATCAGTTTGTGTAGAAAATCCTGTGCAATCTTTAAAAACTCCTTCTAGAATGAATATTTCTTGATATAATTTATGAAAATATACTCTTACATACTGTGGAGAAAGAAGGAATATGTGTAATTTTTAAACACATACTACCTATATGTTAGTTTGTTCAATCTAACTACAAGGAGTTTAAGTCAAAGGGCTACTGGCAAGAGATAAAGCCAAATAAGGACAGAGATAAAACTCTATTGGTAGACACCAGGGAGCAAAGCTGTTTTATTCCAATGAGGATTCCTAGATATCTCAGTCGTGACCCTTAAATGAAAGCGCTGGCCTAACAGTGTGGAGCTGAGATGGGAGCCTGTTCTCAGTGATGTCTGGGGTGCATGTGTGTGAGAACATCTTCTCTGCTGCAGTCAGAGGTTTGGGTGCAACTTGTGCAGACATGAGCTCCCTCTAAAGTAGCTCAGGTGTCAGGAATGATACAGCCACAGAAATCCACAGCTCTCTGCACTCTGCAAGATCCATGTAGGGGTTACTGCTGGGTATGCACATGTCTGTTGGACCTGCACAGAAATGTGTCTGCCATTGCCATGCAACTAGCAGGGTCTGAGCTTTCCTTCAAAGGTAGGTGAAATTGGGATGCAGAAGTACAGCTGTGCTAACTGGGAGAGAAAAAGAACTCATCAACTGACTAGTGGTTGGTTCTCCCTCACCAGGGATGGGTTTTATAGAATTGAATGGACCTTAAATTAAAATTTCCAAGATGAGAATTTTGTGTAAATAAGAGGAAATATGAATACACACTTGTCTTATTTTTACTTTTTGTTCTGCCTACTGTGTACTCTGAGCAAATGCGTAATGCTTGATTTTGACAAAGTGCTCTGTGAAGCATCGCTTGGTCAGCTTTTATCATATGTGTCTCCATAAGAAGGCCTGGAGGTACCTGATGTATGGCTATGTGGCCCTGTGAGCCTAATGGGATCAGTACACAGGGATTTTGCAGGTTTGGAGCTCTACATGGAGATACTACAGCTACACATGTGAGATGTTGTCTCATGGGACACTTTCAAGTAGTCTAGCTTAGGAGTTGCAACCTCTGTTCTGATCTGTAAACTATTTGGTTGGAATTTGCTCAGTTTGGTGTAAAGATAACAAACTTGCCCATGTCAATGAACACTGAGAAGCAGCCCGCAGACCCCCAAGAACTGCAGGAAAGAAGCTGAGAACCTTTGATATACAGCATGGCTGGGTCTGTGGCCATTACCTGAATTTTCTCCAATACAAAATCTCAATTTTTTTTCATCCTGGTTTATCAAAATATGCTTAGTCTGTAAAATGTGTCAAGCCTCTATTCATACTGATGTAGTTAGCATGAAAATAAAGCTATTAGTTTCCCATGCTTCACATCCTGTTTTCAGTGCTTCTGGAGTTCTGCATCAAAGTTTTGGACTTCTTTTTAAGACATAGATTTGGTGTCATTTCTGCAGCATTGATGTGTGAGGCTCCCACGGCTCCTGTTCTTTTGCCAGTGTCGCCATAAAAGCAGCTGACACTATAGCAATTTTTCTTTTTTTGCTCTTGGCACACTAACTAATCAATCCCCTTCATGCCCTTAGAGGTCTGCATTGTTATCGTTATGTATCTAGAAGGAGCCATGAGGAGAGAAAGGTCTTTTTCAAGGCAGAGATGGAGAAGACTTATTATCAGTGCTAAGGCAGGATCTGTGAAGTGTAGGCTTCTGTCCCATGTTGAAGACACCATGCGCTAGTCAACAGGATAGTAGAAAAATGCATCCTTCACTTCTCATACAACTGTAAAACATAGTAAGTCCAATCACACTTCCTTCTGCTGTGTATGAGCTCTGTTTTTTGCTGAGGGAGAACCCGTGGTGCAGTAGCTGCACCCAACCTGCTATTTAGAACAGTGCAAGATCTTCAAAGGAACTGGGGGATCTGGTGCAGGGCTGTTGTCCCAGCAACTTGATAACCACGACCTGAACTAGGCTGTACTTCCATCTTATGGGTTTGATTTTCAGTGAGATTCTCTACTTCTATCTGAATTGGTTTAAAATCTTACCTTCTCTCTTAGAATTGGTATTAAAGGTTTAAATACAGAAAAGTGATACTGAGAATTACACCTAAGCAGAAAACTGCTTTACACACAAACAAGCCAAGGGAAAAAAAAATCAGATTTTTGACTGTCTGTTCCATAAGAGGAAGAAATGACAAAGGACAGAGTCAGAATTTCTAGGAATTACATCTTAAAGTATGCTTAATAACCCCCAGCCTGAGACAGGAGAAAGAGCCGTACATAATGCCAGCCCCTCATCTTTGTAATTGCATGGTTAAAGCAGATGATCATTTCAGACTCCAGTGTAAATCAAAGCAGACCTAAAGGTCTTTAATCTTGCGACATTAGTCACAGTATCTTTGCAACAGAAACAGAAGCGTATTTATGAATTTTTTGTAGTTGGAGGGTCACGTTATTAAGAGCTGATTCCCCAGAGCTTTGGCTTGATATAATTGACTTCAGCTGCATTATTTTAGATTTACATTAGCGTAACCAAGAATCGAGCTCCAAATTGCTAAACGCATACGGTTGCATCAAAGAATTGGTAGTGCTGCACTTATGTTTAATACATGTGCAGTTAATTTTTCTTTCACCAGCTAGTTTTTAGGAGCAACATGATTGGTTGCTAAGCTTTAACAGGTCCTACAAATACCAAAATGTTACAGTGGTGACAACATGTGTTCACAGGCTTTCTGATGTGATAGAATGTATATTTATTCATGGTATTTGCCAGTCCCATAAAGGAAATATTAAATGTACCATTGATAATACCATTTTTATTCCATCGTTCTATTTTTGGTTAGGCTTTACAACTGGCTGAGATGTTTGTTTAGTTTGCTTTTTTATTTGTTTACTCTTTAGACAGTTTTTGGCAGAGACTTGAAAATTGTCCTGTTTTCTGCAGAATCTTGATTTAAGGTTATTGGATCATTTTTATGTGTGCCTTCTAACCAATTTGGATAGATACAAAATATTGCAGTTGTGTAAAGTTTAATCAGCTGTTAAAAAAATATCTTGCTGATAGTTGCTGGTTTTTGTCTTTTATGGTGAAAAGCACATGGCAAAGAGTTTGAAAACCAGAAAGGAGTGCCCTTACACTGTTACTGTGTATATGGCAGTTGTGTAAAATGAGCTGTCTTCTCTGTTTACCATCTGGATTTCTAGGTGCCAGGAGACTGTATTACACATTGCTGCTTCTCTTTCTTAAAAATGATTGGCAGAAGATCATTCTTTCTCTTCCTATCTTGTCATTTCAGATTTTTCTGCCTTAGTTTTTTTTTCCTGTAGTTCTTCCTTCTGTTTGGGATTCCAAGTTCAAATGCCTCTGTCTGCTTGTTGCCAAAGCTTTACTTCTCCCAGAAAGGGTCATTTCCAGGTGTAATCAAGCAAGAAGACGTGCTGCAGTGGCCAAGGTAACAAAATATACAGTGAAAGAATTGCAGCAATCAATCAGGGCTTTAAAATGGTTGAAGAACTGTGATTTTTATCTCTGTTTTCCATACCCTCATGACCTAGCTCATGGCCTACCTGGTCAAGAGTATTATTTTTAGTCATTGTAGCTCTTACCATAAACATGGGCTGATCACTTCCACCATTGTTAACTTCAGAAGGCAACGTCACTGGGTTGTGTACAAAAATGCAGGTTCTTCCCCTGAAGCATTGTAATATGTTGGCCCTACATGTCTCACTAGCAATTATCATAACACAGTGTACAGTTACCACATGACGCAAAGTTTTCAGCTTTTCTGGAGCTTCTCTCTAGTATATATAGAAAATGGTTGTTATTAAAGTAGGAGAATCCTTACATATACAATAATTAAAATTAAAGTTTTGAGGTGACTATAATCTATAGTTTTACAGAATTTGATTCATAGTAAGTACTGGTTGGTCCATGTGTTGCTGGTTACATAGCAGGCACAGAAATGATAAGCAAAATCACAATGTGCTAAATATATCCTGGAAATTAAGACATAAATGGAGAACGTTGTTGCCCAAAACAAATGGATAATGTAGAAATACCACATAGAATTGTATATCTGGAGACTAGGAATTTTCCAATTATCCACAACTGCTAGTTAGTACATTTAAAATTTTTTTTTATTATCTCAGGTATGTAAACACTCTCTTGACTTCAGTGGCTTGAAATTAGCTTACATGCTTTGAAATGCTTCTTGATCTGTTCCAACTTACATTTATCAAATTACTAATTTTGTGATTGCATAAAGGCAAAAAGAACCCCATGCATTTACGTAAAGACATGTTAATCACATACAACTAAACATGTGACAGTAGTACCCAAAGCACTCTCTGCTATGACATAATGTATAGAGCACGTTTTTTCTAAGATAGCGAACCGCATAAAGTCCTAATGTAAACAAGCACAGTAGCTGCTGTCTCCGTCTACCTACTTGAAATCACTCCTCTGTCCTTCACTGTGGAGTTTGTATCCATATTTGCATTACATAGACATATATAGTATGTCTACTGTGCTTGCAGTTTGCGTAGAAAAACTCTGGAGTGACAAGCTAGTGATATTGCTAGCAGCCTAGCCACAGCACTAAAAAGCATGTTTTGGCTCTGCGCTGAGCAGATCCTGGATAGGGTCAGCAGCACTTGCTAAGCTCTTTGTCAACACTTGCTACTGATAACCAAGATACAGAGTTTACAGTTAAATGGGATAAACCTCACAAGCATCCCCATCCCTCTGGACTATAGCACTCACCATAGTTCATGTAAGAGTCAAAGCAGAAAACCCCTGTACCTCCTCTCCATGATAGCTGTATATTTGGATGGTCGTCATGATGTAAATGCAAAAACGAAACCCTGGAAAAGACCCATTCGTTCTCTTTATAGAAAAAAACAGTGTCTGAGAAGTATGGAGTTATGCTGTCACACAAAGGATGCATCAACACCAGAGATCAAGAAAAGATTTATTTTTTTACATATGCACATTAGTAGCAGTATTAACAGAAGTTGTTGATTGATAAACACACAGAGTTACAGAATCACAAAGGTTAAAAAAGACAAGGGAAGGTCTGGTTAGATCAGGTGGCTCAGGGCTGTATCCAGCTGGGTTTTGAATATCTCCAAAGATGGAGATCCCACCGCCTCTCTGGGCAAACCGTTCAATTATTTGATTGTCTTCGGGTTAAAAAAAACCCCACCCTGTTGGAATTTCCCATGCTGAAACTTGTGCACACCTCATCTTGTCCTTCCATTGTGCACCTCTGTCTTCTCTGCTCCCTCCAGTGGGGTCAGCTGTAGGCAGCAGTAAGGTCTCACCTGAGCTTTCCCTCCTCCAGGCTGAACAAACTCTGCTCCTTCAGCTTCTTCTCACGCATCAGGTGCTCCAGCCCTCTGATCAGCTTGAAGTCTGCTGGACTTGCTCCGGAATAGCTGTGCCTGGGCAACCCCAAACTGGACACAGTTCAACAGATGTGGTCTCCCTAGTGCAAAATAGAGAAATACCAGTGCCTTGGACCTGCTGGCTGCACCCTTGCTAATATAGCCCAGGATGTGGTTGGCTGCGTTCACCACAAGGGCACACTGCTGGCTTATGTTGTTTTCCTCACAACAACACTGTTCAGTAATTCCAAGTGCATTTTCTCGCGATGTAAGGATCACACTGGAAGCTCAACTGCTTGAAAACTGCTGTCATGGAGGTAATTTTCTGGGGGTTTTGTTTCACACAAGAAAATTCAGTAGTAGAGTATTTTTTCTTTGAGATTTAAATCTGTAAATTTTCAAATTAAATATCCAGAGAGAAAACTGTAGGTAATCTAATTTTCTTTGTTTTCTCTTTGTGGAGAAGTACAGCAGGACTTAGTTGATGATTCAGTAATGGCAGTAGGAAAATAAATCTATTTCCTTTCAAATTTTCCTTGCAGTCCCTACCCATTAAAAAAAAAAAAAAAAAAAACAAAACCCAAAAAACCAAAACCCTACCAAGAACCAAACACAAAGAAATCCAACAACAGAAAAAAACCCTTTTCTGCAATCAATTTCAATGGCTGCTTGGGCACGCAAGGACAGTTCTTGTCTTAGCATTGGTAGCAGAAAAAGAGAGGAGGACTGGTCTGCAGTTTACTTCCTCTTCATAAAGCTATTTGGTAAATCCTTTCAAAAACTTCAGTACCTAACCACATTACTTACTCTAGTATAGCTCATTGCTTCTTCCTATATTCTTCCTAACATTTTGTCATAAACAACATTAAAGCTATCCAATGCCAAGGTATTATGTAGCAACTGATGGCAGAACTGATCTTTTCCCCAGCAGAATAGGAGAGCGTCCCATGTAATGGCATCATGAGTGTTGCCTATGTATCTTTCCATTTCAGGAGGTAGATTTTGAGAGCAAGGATTAATGACAAATCATTATCGCTGCTGAAACGCAAATCCACCTAGAACTAATCATAAAGCTGTTTTCCCCACCCCATCAAACACATATTTCAAATGCTGGATATACCAGACATTGTTTGGACAGGTTTTCTGGTTTTATTTTTCTATGTACAGGATTTGGGCTTTCAACACTTCCACTCTGTTTATACTGTTTAGATTATATGGACCCAGGGAATGTGTGTTTCTGTTGTATGTAAAGAAGTACAGCTACCACCTGTAGTTTGAATAGCAGATTTACTAGAAAGAAAGATATGTGCTGAGTGAGGCTAGGTCCACATAACCTGTTTAAAGAGAATTAATTTTTTTTCCTCTACAGATCTCCGGTATTCTTNTTTTTTTTTTTTTTTTTTTTTGGAGAAAACAAGATCTATAAATATTTTGTTGAAAATATGTAATTGTCTGTTATTTTTCTTTCAAAAATTTGGAATAGGAGGGGAAGAGAAAAAGGTGCATATTTCTCAAACCCTTCCTGAGTTTGAGAGAAGAGTTGATGGGAGTTGTCTCAGTGAGGACCCACCTTCTCCCTCATTAGTTGTGAAAATCCATTATTTCTCTGGGAAAGGAATTTTGACATTTGCAAACCCTCCACTGAAAAGAAAACTTCATCTCTGCAGAGTCATGACAAAAGAGGATCAGTAAGGTAATCAAACACACTGTGAAGTAGAAGCTGCTAAGAAAGGTTGGTCTGCTCATGAGCTGTGGACTGCTGATGTAATTTACTTAAGTTTATTTTGTTAATTGCTATTATTGATCTAGAGCACTGGTCAGCTTGCATTATTTTCAAGTTCCAAAACCAAGACCAGTGTGTAAGATCTGTATTTTGACTTTGCTTATTCCAGGAGTACCTCTGATTTTCACTGATACAGTTATATTATGGGTTAAGAAAGTTCACAGATCAGTTCTGTGTGGCTAAAGCTGTGTCCTCAGCATCAGGCTGTATTGCATAGAATGCAAATTATATTTTTAGAGGTTGAACTCCCATCTGGGAGAGCACGTGCGGAGGTGGGAGCACATAAGGGACTTACCACAAGATAGTTAGCGAACAAAATGCACCTCCTGCCAGCTGACTTCCTGCTTGCTATAGATTCAAGAGCAGAGCTGGACATGCTGGGAATTACAGACCTGAAAGTCATAGCATGTACAAAGCCTAAAAAGGAGTCTAAGAGAGTACCACATTTCGTTCAGATAGGATTGCCTGTCTTCTAAAAAGTGATCAAGGGTTGCTCACTGCAGTGACAAAATGTTTTTAATGCTGAAGGGCTTTTGTATGGTATGGCTGTCAGTGTGTTTTCTGTCTGGGTTATTGTAGAAGTGGGAGCACTCATACTCTGTTCTATTTGTTCACGCATCTGTTCCTTTGAATTGTGTACAGTAAACCAAAACTGGACTCCACAAATATCCTTCTGTGCCTGATGACAGAATTGAGGATAGTACAAAGTGCTGGCCTACAATAATTGGGAACTTCATAACTAAGACTAAGATTTTGTATAAACTGGAAAGAGTCAAGCATTATTGTTATGGCAAAAAATCCCTTCTTCAACTTCCAATACAAGATCAAGCAATCTCTTTGCCATCTTGATAACTGTAAAGAATCAATTATTTGATTGCTCGTTTTTAGCAGCTCTATATAAATAAATTATGAATTTGTACATCGATCTACCAGAGTGTGATATCAATGTGGTACAAACTGCCAACATGAAGAAAAACATATCAGAAACAGCATGAATCAAGAAGAAAAACATTCTGGGAGACAAATTAAAACCTCTTCTGACATGCGCATGTACAAGTGAGAAAGATAGAGACAAACACTGACTCTTGTACCCTACACACAATGGACATTACAGAGGTGTGAATGGGCAGAGAACAACCACAGAATCACAGAGTGGTAGGGGCTGGAAGGGACCTTCGGAGATCATCTAGTCCAACTTCCCTGGCAAAGCAGGTTCATCTAGAGCAGGTTGGACAGGAATGCATCCAGGCGGGTTTTGAATGTCTCCAGAGAAGGAGACTCCACAATCTCTCTGGGCAGCCTGTTCCAGTGCTCTGCCACCCTCCAAGTAAAGAAGCTTTTCCTTACGTTCCTCACATTAACAATACAATCTAACAGATCACAGAGAATTATAGACATTGGATGCAACACTCTAACTTGAAAAAAGTGAACAGTTTTGCTCTTAGCTGACCTAAGACTACAGGAAGCTAGAGTTGTCTTGGCACTTCATTGCAATGCTAAATTTTATAGAATCTGAATATAAAATATAATTTTAAAAAGCAGCTGTTTCTATTTTATTTTAAATTAATAAGACTATTTCACATGTAGTGGAATCCATTTTGGGCTATTCATTTATATCTTTCAGTTTGCCAGTAAAAATCATGCAGAAAAAAGCTCACCATTTGTGGAAATTATTCCTGTTCTTGTCTTACATACCGTAAGCAATTCAGTTAAGAGTACAGCTTGTTTTTCTTAACACTATTCTGAAACATGGCCCCTGTTTATCATATCTGGTTAGCTGTACTGAATTAATACGATTAATTTCAAGCTAAACAATTGCTACTGTAATAATTCTGTCTGTAAAGTGTAAACTATTCTATAGTTTCAGCTATAATGAACCACTTCAGGTGGCTCAGATGTGCGAGTCATAGCTTGAACATGAAGGATCGTGTTCGACTAGCCCTGGGGTTTGTGCTGATGGACTTACTCAGGAAAATCTCTGCTCCTTTGTCATAAAGCAGGCACTGCATTAGATGAGTCTATTTGATGACACAGTTTGTAGAAGACTTTATAGAAGACTTGTCATAAGACTAAAGCTAAATGGGTCAAAGGCAATTTGAACAACTTAAACATTGATTTGATTTCTGTGTCTTAAAACCTAAAGTGAGAGAATATTTTTCCCCCATTAAAAATGTGATGAAATTTGAGTATTACAAGTAATTTGCAGACATACTGCAGTCCTTAAAGTCTTTACGATAATTATCCTGTAAGGATTTAACTTTTGCTAACCCATTACTAATAGTATTCAGGCAGCTACTTTGAGTTATTTTGTATACCCAGTAATTTGCTTTTTCCTTCTTCTAAGAAGTTACAAATAATACAGGTCTTTTGACATTGGTGATAACTTGGAGAACAAGATGTACAAGTAACAAACCTCCAGTGTATCTGATCCATTTAACTAGTTCACATGACATTGTCAATTAGTTTATGTGTTTCCTCTCCACACTATAATGATAATATTTCACATCTGCAACATATATGCTTGGGTGTGATAAATATACCTATTATAATTAGATAATGTAAAATTGAAACTGAAATGGACAAAGATGTCCTGCATTTTTTTATATAATTAATGTCTATCTTTAGAATATTGTGTAAGAATTGGAAAATATATGCATAAGCCTATAAATCTGTTAAGCTGCCCAACTTTCATTCTTCACAGTGCTGGATTTCAAAATTGGGTGATGTTTACAAATTATTCTGATTGTGGGGCTGTATTTGGGATCAGGACAGACTTTGAAAAAACAAATACACACTCATAACAGATGTGAAGCTGCTGCAACTATACCCTGAGATCTCCCAGTTGACTTCTGAGGAGCTGCTCACCTCACGTTGTAAATGTCAAGGCTGTTCTGTGGCCCTGTTATTTCACCACTCACTCCCTTCTTTCCTTGAGAGTTGCTTCCCTGTTCTTGCCAAATATGCAGTGAAGTCCCTGAGTCTGGGATTTTTTAACAACTCTAGATTTATCCTTTGGAACTAGAAATATTTTAAGACATATAACTGGATCTGCGCTAGCAAGGCTTTGCTTTTCTACAACAGTACTTGGTTAAGCACTCTTCCAGTCCCCTGTTTCATGCTTACCGCAGTTTGGGCTGGACCTGAGATGGAAAATACCAGTGATTTAAGACTTTACTTGCATCTTTCTAATAGCAGGACCAACTGGTGTCTCCTTTGGTGCACAGAAGTGCAACTAGACTGCCTCAGTTTCGCTACAGCCCTCTATTGCCCCAAGGAACAATTTTGTCTGTCAGAAGTAGCTGGAACAACATATGCAATACTGCTTCAGCTGTGCCTCACTGCCAGACACACACCTTCCTCTTGAGGCTATGAGGAAAGTGGCTAGAGTGCTTATGTCCGCTTAATCCTCCCATGCCAAGGAAATGCCATGGTAAAGTGGTGAATCAAACATGTCAAGCCTGGATCAGGCCCAGGAGCCTCACCAGTGTTATTAGAGCAATGCTCCTCAGCGTGCCCACTGCCAGTGAAAGGACGAGCTCAAAAACATGGCCTGAAGAGTGGGAGGAAAGACCTGCAGGAACAGGTTAGGATTATTCAAGATGACAGGAGAGCAGAGCAGCCGGGAGGGCAGATCAGGCACCTGGCTCCTGCTGCTCACCTCTGGAGAAAGAAGCACAGCACTCTGCCACAGAAAACAGCTTCTGTGCATTTACTTCAGGAATTTCTCTGAGCATTCATTTCCTGTAATCTGAGTTCATGCTGGGCTTTTTACTCTCTTTTTAAGCCTAATTGAGGATAAGATAAAACAAAATCCTCGAAGGGGAACCTTGGACTAAGGGACAAGGCAGCAGGCATCTGCCACCACGGGTGGGTTCGTTGTCCAGGGTGGATGCATTGTATATGTGCTATTTTTGGGACATTTCTCCACATGTTCTTCTTGTTTTTCAGCCTCTCCTTACAAAATGCAAAACTGATGATGCTACATCTGGACTGTAAGTATGAGACATTTTATGCTCACATTTAGACAAAATTTCTTTGCCAGTCATTGACATTTATGGACCCACTAAAGTTCAATCTTTCCTGAGCAGAAGATTCCATATTCAAACCCAAATGGTTACATCACCAGTACAGTGATTTCAATAAAAACACCACATTTGGCTCAATTTATCATTCAGTTAAAGGTTGCAATAGCGAATTAGGAGAAAAAAAAAAAAGACATACCAATGTAAACTGGTGCAATTACTTGCTAGTGTAACTTTGACTTAAATTACTCTTGGCAGTAGGCTAGGTGTGGAAGGCATGTAGGAAAAAGTCTTTGGCTCAGGCAGATTGGTTTGGCCACCCTTCCTGGCAGTACTACTCATGCATTGATGGTAAAGGTGGCTGAACTTAATGAGTGAATTGAAGTACTCCCTCCCAAACGATGATAATCACTTCAGAAATGCGTGTTTCTATTAAATGATGAGAAGCTGACCATGTAGGCTCTGGTACAGATGCAACAGTGTGCAAAAGAGATTTCTGTGTGTTGATGGCAGGCTGATTAATTTGAAACCATACATTTGCTGTGTGCAAAAGTTAATGAGCAACACAACGTTGCCACAGGTCTCTCCCTGACTGGATGGAGTGTACTGGATCTCTCTGGAGAGGGATAGCCCTTTGTTCAGAAATTATTTTAGGAAAAGGGTTAACTCTCTGGCATGGTCCCTTCTGAGGGCAAGAAAATCTGTCATGCAAGGTAAGCTGAACAGAGCAAAGAAAGAAGGGTTTATTTTCGCACTCATGACCCACAGTGCAGCGTTAGCAATTCCTGAAGTTATACTAGGAACATGAACATGAGAAGGATGACACACTAGGGTGAGTGGCCTTTCTCTAACAAGTAATGACTACAACATCTTGGAAAGTGATAGACAGAATCCAAAAAGACCACATAATTATGGTCAGAAAAAATGAGAGAGAAAGTGGAGTAAAAGAAAGTATACCTCAGCACAAAGAAACTACAGAAAACCATGTGGTTACACTGAGAGATCACCCCCATCATTGCAAAGCATCTACTTTTCATTAACAGAGATCTGCCAGTGCCTGACCACCACTTTAAGCTCCACCTCCTCTTGTGAAATGGAAGCTCAGCATGTGTAGCAGTACTGGCTATTTATGATTTGTTTGCCAAGAACGGCATGGTGCTGAAGCAGCAGAGATCTTGTACTGTTTTATGTAAAACTGGCCATTTTAGAAAGAACAAAGATTGCTTCCCATTTCTTTGAATGTATCCTTTCAGAAGGTGAGCCATAGTTTCCTGTTTTTTTTGTAATAGAAGAGTTTAAGCAAACCAGGCACTCTTTGGAGTATATACTGACTTTTTAAATGCAAGTCAAGGAAGCTGCTAGATGTTTCTCAAACTGTATAAAGTTATCTGAAATGGCTGTTATGAAGGTTGCCACTACGGTAGCGCCTTCTGGCACATCTCAGCTGTTTGCAGTGTTTGCAGTAGGTGATGGTTGAGAATGGGACAGCGGGGAGATGCACAAATGTGCCTGTGTTTTGGTATCTGCTAAGCCATTTAATAAAAGAGCTCTTTAATAAACGAGGCAGCTAAGCTTCTTTTATTAAGGACGTATCCTAAGGAAAAGGTCCAACTTGGAGTTCTCCATAGATGCCACCCAACAACTTTGCTATCACATCAGTAAGGGTATTTTCCTCTCTGCTTAACCTTTCGTCTGAAATAGCACATCTTGGCAGCAGCTAGTCAGAAAAGTGTTAAAAGACATGCCCACTAGGCATGATGAGTTTCTAATCAGAAACCCTGTTCAGCTTCGGGCTAAGATACACTGTTATGTCAGCTGGGAGGAAGGGGAGAAGAGAGGAGATGTGTGGATGGGAGGGACCAACTGACTGACTGGTTGATCTTGAGCGAGGTTCCCTAGAGCTCTGAGTGTTGCTATGCAATGGTGAGGGTTTGTAAGGAAACCTGAGAGAAGGGAGTAAGAAGGTGGTATGTAAATTAGAGGGCATGAGAGTAATGGAGTTCACCTCCACTGCAGCAAGAGGCCCTGGTTGACTAAAGTCTCTGACTCACAGCCTTGTTGTTTTTCAGCTGGGACAACTGCATGTGTTTCTGATTGCTGGCAGAGCAGCTTTAGTCCTGGTAGGATAGAGGCAGGAACAGGTGGCATGGGCTGATATCTGGATGTAAACTGAAATCGCTGGTGTTCTGAGCCACTGTGGTGGGAAAAATAGCCCCTTCAACTACTTTTCCATAAATCTGTTCAGGGTTGTGAACTTTGCAACAAGGCTGACAGTGGACTGTAAGACCATGGAGTGAGAGAAACTTCTGCTTGTGGTACAGGTCAGTTGTTAAGATCTGCAAGTCCTCCAGGGGACAGCCTGTGAGTGCTCTGCCCCCTAGGTTTGCACTGATAAAGCAGGATGAATGTCTTACTCTGTCAGGTTGAGTGGTCCACAGACAGGATGTTCACCACAGAGATGTCACTGACCTCTCTTCTTTTTTTTTTTTCCTTCCTTTTTTTTCCTCCTTCTGCCTCCCACATGGGGAGGCATAACAAAGAAAAAAGAAAAGTGTGTATAGACACTGGACTGCCTACTCAAAGTAGGCAGCTGATGAGAAAAAACTGTTGTTTTGGGATACTTGCTGCTTGTAAAAGGGAATCTTCCTGAGAAATGCAGAACTGGTCTAAACTTGTTTGAATGCTTTTCTTCTTTCATAGCATCAGCAAAAGAGGTATAGACTCCAGGAGAAATGACAGTTCCGAATTTGCTGCAGCTTAAGGGTGATGAAGGACTCAACAAATGGTGTCTTGTATTAGAGACTGCTCGAGGTGCAGCTCTTGGAAGAAAAAGGCTGTGGGACCTGGCAGGGTTTGCATGAGGTTAGGGAAGTGTGAACACTGAATGTATAAAGGTACATACCAACCCCAACCTTAATGTATAGATGCTGTGGGATATGTTCTTCTAGGCAGAACATTTTGGGGTTCACCCAGCTGAAGACCACAGTGTCCTATACACACGTACAGATGCTGGCTTGTGCCTGATTTTATGTACACATCTGTGTGTAGATGTGTATATATACACACACTCTGAGGTCATGCAGTCAAAGAAGATTGCAGCCTGCTGTTACAAACTCATACAAAATGTCTGCTGTGTTTTACCTACACCTAGGACTAATATGTTTGCTGCCTGACTGGGACTAGTATTTGGCTGTTCCTCTGCTTAATCATTTCAGGTTTGTTTGCCTCCCACTTCTGTGTGCTTCACACTTAATTTGCAAGTGGCTAAAAGCCAGTTTCTCTGAGAACTTAGTCCCTTTGCAGACGCTCTTAATTATTTATGCCTTTCTTCAACAGTGAGTCTATTGTTCTTCTGCCTTGTCTGCAATGAATCCTTGTTTCCTCTATGTGAAGAGTATTCTCTGTTATACAAGGATGCTCCGTTTTTCACAATAGCTGGTCTCAAATTACCAAAAAGCTAGACAGTTTCTGTAGGTGATGATTTAAAGAGATCTTTGTTGGAGCACATAACTACGATGCAGTGGGCAGAGTAATAAAGCTCACAGGAAAGAACTTATGTGAGGGGAAAGAGTGACTGATTCTCCAATGAGCTGTGAACATTTGCTAACCAGATTATTCAGTGAAAATGATCCTTAAAGTAGAGTGGTTCAAAGCCCAGTTATTTTAGGGGTAGAAAAGTGATGTGCATGGGTAGTGCCCCATGCTATTTTCTTCTTTTCTTACCTGTCTGCAGTCTCTGTTTTTGCTTATCTTCATCATTTTCTTCACAAGTGACTAGGTCTCTAGCTTTTAAAATTGGTTTTAATTAACAGTTTTCCTTTCTCTTGGTTTGCAACTTTCAAGCTTTGATCAGCACAAGGATGTTCTGGCCATGCTTACTAGCAGGCAAACTTATTATAGATCATGTACGGTGCTTCTGCTATGAATTTTTCTCAGAAGCGTCTACTGAAGTTTTTACTCGATCCTGATCAACATAGATTCCTACACTCTTCTCTGTTCCAGTTTAAATATAGAACATTTCTCTTAGACAGTGTATTACAACTTCTCTCATTTTATTCTTCTTTTTAAATAGTTTTTCTATTCTGACTCTTCTTCTTCAAGCACTGTTTTGTTACTTGTCTTCAGACAACTTTCTTCAGCTGCTTTTTAACTTATAATGTAATTACAATAAAATTTCCTCCTTGTGTTTAAAATATTTATGGAAATTTTGTACTGTTTTAACATTGAGTCCTTATCTACCTAAACAATCCTTCCTTATTCTGTCTTCCTCAGATTGAAAACTGAGGCAGAAAGAATTTAACAGGGCATCCTTTTTTTTCACAAGGATGTTTAAAAAAAAATATAAATAGACATATCACATGTATGTTCTGCTGGACAATGTTGAAAGTCACCTGAAGAGAACTTTAAGCAAAGAATATTGATAAAGATGGCAGAAAGTACAACAGGATGATATAAATGAGCACAAATAGTATTTTAAAACAAAATATATCTTTCCCTCCACATACTTAATTTTATTTAATGGACTATTAGCAGTAGTTGTCTAACCATTTTTAGCAGTGAACTTTCTATTTGATGAATTCTGTGTCTTTGTCAGAGGAATATGCTGTATATGGGCCTTTTGCTGGGTATAACTTCTATCATCAAACCTCTACATTAAACCTTTTCCATCCTTTTTCTGCAGTTCTTAATAACTTAAGTGAATCTTAAATAGGTAAAGCTGAAGGGGAAAATGATCCTTCTGTCCATACCCATCAAAACCAGGCAGAATCCTTGGCACATATATATACACATATGCTTAATAATAGTTTGTTGGGGTTTTTTGCAGGTTGAAAGCAGTACAGTCACCTAACAAACCAAATTTTTTCAGTCTTAGTGTGGCTAACTCTCCATCTCAGAGTTCCCAGTTTACTTATTTTGCCATATAGATGGGCGAAGTGTGTGTGAGTGAGCGTGTAGGTGTGCCAAGTAACTATTGACCTTCCTCTATTCCAAAGCACAAAACTAAAATGAAGAGCCAAAGCACCTTGCCAGTAAGGAACTGATCATAAATCATGTTAGGATGCTTCTCTAGAGAATTTGAATAATTAATTCCAAGGGTGGGGTATGAATGGACAAACACTTTTAAATCCCTTCCCTGTTTCCAAACAGTAAGTGCCATTTTTAAATTAAAGGGTTCCTATATCTAGTCTAACAGGACACAAAATTTTCTAAGCCTTTCAATTTTCTACTGTCTCAAAGTAGCCATGCTTGACAATAAAACTATTCCTCCGTGGAGGGTGGTTCGCTGAATGCCCACCTATAGGTCTATCATGTGTTGGTGTTTTGCAAAGGTGTGTTTATAGTTTTCATAAATATACTTGTTAGTGAAAAGGAAGAGCAATGAATTTTTAGAGCTGTATCTGAACAATTGTTATACTAGTGTTATTCAGCAATGAAGACTGACTGGTGTACTAAATTCCTGTAGCTGCTATCAGTCACTTGGTGCTTTTAATATTTTTACCTGAACTTTGTTCATATGTAAGACTTCACCCACTGGTAAAATTACTCTGTCAAAATTGTTTTCTAAGGTTGAAAATGCACTAATATTAGTGCTGTGAAAGCATATGATAAATGCCTGCCCATTGCAAAGAAATTGTGAACTTGCTCAGTCTCAGTTTTGCTGCTGTAAGCAGTTGTGTTTTAGCTACTGAAAACCTGATGTTGAAAAGTTTGTAACATGATGACATAGAAAAAGAGGAAGGAGGTGTTGCTTTTGTCCTTAGTAAGTGAAATAACAAGTTTCTTCTTTTCTACCACTACACTTCAGTAATTTTATTGCTATAGTTTCTAGTCATGTAGGACAATCGGCTATCAAAGCATGCAATCAAATAGCTGCACTTCTTTATCTATAACCTGGATAAAAATGCTGACCCTGTTTAGCTGAGATCATAGATTTGCTTCAACTGCAGTAAAAGAAGCCTGCATGCGAGGAACCTTGGGATCCCTGTGTTTTAGGCAGGTCAGGAAGGCAACCTGACTGAAGGAACTGCTGATCCAGACACTAACTGTTCAGATAAATGACATAAATTGCCCAGGTTTCATGCATCTTCTGTTATATAAAGCTCTGCTTTAAAAATTAACATCAGTCTGGTTGCCTTGAAGCTGGAAGGAGAAATCGTCAATTAGGGAGAACAATATAATAGAGCTTAACAATGTATAAGTCAATGAAACATTAATTTCTTAAAATGCAAACAAAACCCCTGAAAAGTCAACCAAAAAGGGGTGGGAAAGAAGACAATGTTGTATTCTTAGAATTTGCTATGAAGACATGGAAAAATACCATGTCCAGCACACATACTCGCCAGAAATCTCTCTTTAGACAGAGACACAGAAAAAAAGTTCTCTGTTGAGCTAACACATTGCTTAATCAAGGTTTCGCAACCAGAATTAATCCTTGCCATTTGGAGAGTGATTAAGTTTTGGCTGAACACATCTGACTACTACAGAAACCTAAGCTAAGAAACTAAGCTTCTCCAATTATGTTATCTGTCTCCCTTGATTTTTAAATCTTCATTGAAATTCAAAATGGGACCAACAATCTTGCAGATAAGTTTCCACAGAAATAGAAGGTAGAAGATAGAGAAGGAGCTAATTAGGGTATCCCATTTAACATCACACTAACCTGAGTTCTTTTGTCTGGGGCTAACCAGCAAGCCAAGAAGACTAAGCACAGGTATGTAGGGGAGACCCAGATGTAGATCATGGACATCATCCTCCACTTATTGCCTTTTCAACCTGTGGAAGGGATCTGGGTGGTGAAAAAAGAAACAGAAAGTGCTGATGGGCCATAGAAGAGCTATGAGTTGGAATTGCTGTGGTGCAAGTAAAAAGGAGGACAAACCAAGGCACATTTAGTTCTGCTGTCCTAAAGACACAGAACCTGGTCTTCTGTGTGTAACAATATAGTTATAGATGGCTTTGCAGGTTTCAGCTCAAACTTGGCTGTTGGCTGCTAAGAGAACTTTGAACCTGAGTTTGGAGTCACTTTTGGCTTATTTGATCCCAGCAAATTGTAAACTACAGCCCATGCATTCTCAGCTGGAGCCTCCAAATTCCTCAGTGAGAATATGGGCAACAGTGCCGGGAAGGCGTATCTTAGAAAATCATAGAATGGTTTAGGTTGAAAGGGATCTTAAAGATCATCTATTTCCAACACCCTTGCCATAGGTGGGGACACCTCCCACTAGACCAGGTTGCTCAAAGCCCCATCCAGCCTGGCCTTAAACACCTCCAGGGATAGAGCTTCCACAACTTCTCTGGTCAACCTGTTCCAGTGCCCCACCACTCTCATAGTGAAAAATTTCTTCCTAATATCTAATCTAAATCTACCCTCTTCCAGTTTGAAACCATCCCCCCTCATCCTATCACTACACACCCTTGTAAAAAGTCCTTCCCCATCTGTCCTGTAGGCCTCTTTTAGGTACTGGAAAGACGCTATAAGGTCTCCCCAGAGCCTTCTCTTCTCCAGGCTGAACCCCAACTCTCTCAGCCTGTCCTCATAGGAGAGGTGCTCCAGCCCTCTGATCATCTTTGTTGTCCCGCTCATGATAGAAATCCTAGCAATTGTCCTGTCTTTTCTAGGTTCTTTGGGAAAACATGCATTCTCCCTCTGAATGACAGGGGAAGAGAAACAAGAAAATAGAGGCTTTGGATCAGCCTTACAGCTGTTGTGGGCAGAGTTCAGCAGTTTCTAAGACCTTCCTCTACTTAAGAGTATATTGAAATGCTGTTTGCTTTCTGGCTGCTAGAGAGAACTCACGCTGAGTTTCTCTCCTTTCCCTCTCCTTTTTCAGTTATTTACAGCCAACATAAGCACTCAGAAAGGTCCTTTGGTTGGCACACTTGAAGGACTATGCAGTTCTGGTTCTCCTGCAAAAGAGAGAAGTCTGCAGAGCTCTCAATGTACTCTGGCCCAGAGTTCATGCCTCACTGAATTAGTGTGATCATACTTCTGAGTTTTCATGTTGTGGCTTCAACACAGATTTGTACATAATCCATTGATACCTATACAATAAAGCTGATGAAGGTCAGAATTCCAGCTGGAAACATCACCGACTACAGCAGCTTATTGTATTATGTTTATAGATGGACTAGGGACTCATGACTACCAGCAGTATTAAATCCTAGACTATTTCCTAGATCTCTTCCTCTCTAAAGAAGGAAGAGACAGTAGTTCACAACTAATCCACAATTACCCCATGATGACTCTTGTTAGCAGTGCTCATAATGAAAATCTAGCTATTTCAGAACATGAGCCAAGGAGAAATTTCCAGTCTGACGCTATAGCAACTACTTATTGCTTTGCTTCCTTTGAAAGGAGATTTATGCACTCAGTTTCACTTCTCTATTACCATAAGTAGCAACTAAAATGAGTTAGAAAGTTCTTCATTCCTGACTCTTTACTCATCTGTAACAGTGCAAACTATGAGCAAGTCAATAGATGGATTAATTAATTAGATAAATTAAATTCATTTATCAGAAAAAAACCTAAGCATTTACAGCTCTGAGCAACACATGTTCACCGACAAAAATTGGATGAGTATGGCTATCGTTTTTGACATAGAAGAGTCTGAGATGTAATGACTTCTTTAATGTTGCAGACTTAAAACTGCAGAAGTTCAGAACAGAATCACTGGCAGGTCAACCGTGCTTACCTCTCAGGGTGGCACCTCTTCTTAGAGGAACTGGGCGGACAGCTACTCATGGTGCCCTCCACTAGCTTCTGGTCCCAATCCTTTTGACTTCTTTTTCTGCTTTGGGAATACCTAACAGTACAGCCTCCAGAGAAGACAGTGGGTCTATTTACTTACTTACTTACTTACTTACTTCTGCCGTATCTACACTCTTCAAATGCTTTTTGGATTTTCCTGTATCATTTTAGGTTTGGCTTGTTGAGATAAATTTTGCATGTATCTTGACTTATGTTGTAGAGTGTAACTTAGGAATGCAAGAATAATCTGAAAGTTCTCATCCTCTCTCAGCTGTCTATGAAATATTCTGTGTTTAGTCAAAGCAGACAAAATAATCCAGATCTTACATTATTGATGTAGCTTTGTAGCAGTCTTTAGTCTTGTGATTCAAACACTGCAAGGTTTGAAATAAATATGTTTATAAGCTGTAATATAATAGGGTTTATGGAGACTTCAGAGATGCTAAAGAGGCTTGAAGGATGTTTCTAGGCTCAAAATGCCATGTGTAGTTACAGTCTTGGGCTTAGAGTTTGCCTCCTTGTCTTGTGTGACCAACAGATGATGCCAGCATATCACAGATAATGATCCCAGCTCTGACACAAAATGGTTATTAGATGTTGTCAGGTGAGTTTCATCCCATCTCCCTGATAAGTGAAAGGGCATATCAAGTGTGCTGTTCAGATTGCATTCTCTTGATGAAGATTAATAAATGGACTGTGAATAGTGGGTGTTGCTTTGAGCATTTGGTACCTATTTTGGAGCACATATAGCCAGCATGGTAGTCAGATGAGTGGCAGACCACTAAAATGTTGTAAGAGGATATTCCTAAAACAAAATTCCACTTCCCTCCCATATTGTGGAAGTAAAGCTATGCTACATCTAAAGGCCATTTGGTATGACAGTAAGTATACACCATTGTGGTTGAAACCCACAGACAAGCTCAGAAAAACATTGTGCAGAATAAAAGGTGCCAAAGAAAAGCAGGCGTAATGAATATTGAAAGCTCTGACATCTCTGGCTGCTGGTGTGCTGTGAAAATGAGACTAATCTTCTCACCAAAGAACCCACAAGAACTGGATCCTAGTAGGTTGAATTGATGGGAGATTTCATCACTACATTCAGTGGGAAGAAAGAATAATATTGTTAAGGGCTTGAAGTCTGTTTGAGTTTCTTTATTTCTTTCAAAAGTTGTTCAGTGGTGCTCAGGTGCTATAAGTAGACATGAGAAACATTCTGAGAGGAATCTGAGCTTGCAGTCTGAAGTAGAAAATTTACGACTTGATGGTCTCTAACATGGTTTTAATAAGTTACTGCCTCACTTCAGCAAAGCATGAGGACGTGCTGAAGTCCTCTGTTGCAAGCAGCATAACTAAGTTTATAGTTACCTCTTGTTGAATGCCAAAAAGATTAGACACTGATTTTGACTTATCTGTGGATTTTGAGTGATGTTACTGAATTCATGATGAATGAATGAATGAACTCACATGAATTCTTGGTGGATTTTGAATCCATGTTACTGGATTCATGACCCTCCCCTCCCTTTAGGAAACTCTATGCCTCAGACAGGCTCTATGCACTCTTACTGCTATATGTTGTTTAACTGCAAAGCTATGAATTTCAGTCTGTTTGTTTATTGAGTGTCAAAAAGTGCTTCGTCAAATAGTCTTTTAATATGCTGTCGCTTCAGATTCCTGACAGAAAATATGAAAGTGTGGGAGGGCAGTTTATTATCTCACAATTCACCTTTGTTTACTGGCAATGTCAGTGTTGATCCACCATAGAATATTCATTTTGAAACCTGAGTTTTTTGCAAAGTATAATAAATTTCAAAATGTTAAGTACTCAGCACTTTTCTAGGGTATGAAATCTTACTTCATTTTTCAATAAGATGTACTTTTATCTATGACTTATGAAATATGGAAATCAGTTCCATTTTCTGGGAATTTGGAAGATTGTGATACCATATATAGAGTTTTAAACCAAACATACAGAATGATAGACATCTATGTGTCTTTACAAACGCAAGTTTTGAATTTACAACTTGTGGTCAAATCTAATTGTACAGAAAGACATTCTTTTCCAAATTTGGTTTCCATATAGTCATTGTTTTGTTGAAAGTGGGCTGTGAATCTCTAGTCACTTACAGCAAACCACGGCACTGTGCTGTGAGGACCACAGTCCTCCACTGCAACGCTAATGCTCCTTTTACCAGTTACTTGTGTCACATTTAACATAGGCATGGCAGCTAGCTCAGCAGAACTGCTTTGACCTAGCAGTTTACCACTTTCCTGAAGCTGCTGTGATACTCAGTAATATGTTTTTTTTCCTCAAAAGCAACTAATTTTTTTTCTTTTCTTAGGGTAGACTGTTTGCTTATAATTTGTTCAAGAAATGGGGGAATAAGCAACCTAAAGCATAGGTAAGATTTTGGACTCTGGTTTTCTTGGACTGCAGCCACATGATTTTTAAAAAATGTGTTCAGGAAGCACAGGTTTGAGACACTTATGAATGGTAAGAAGAAGTTTCTCAAAGCATAAAATATATAAAAATACACCCCGATGACATAAAATTAACATATATCTACATTATTAGTTTGAAGGAGGTGATACATCAGGCTTGTGATGAAAAATTTTCTGTCTTGGAAACAGATATATGGCTTTCTCCTTCTAAGACATTTTGAGAATTCATATGCTGTAGGCCAGTGACTGAATCAAATGGAAAGGCACATGGCTCTGATCAGCCAAAATGAGGCTGTACTCATTAAATATTCAATCTTAAGTATGCTGTCCCTGAAAGCAAAATAATATAATACTGAAGCTGAATGTCTTCACCAGCTCTGCCATCTATGAGTGAGTGTGGGTTGAGTCATGACAGTTTTTCTCATTGTTATGAAAGCTCAAAACATTTCTAAAGAAATATTTTCCTTCACGAAAATTGATGTTCCCTCAGTATTTTCTGTGGGGAAACAATCACTTCTGGCATACTTTTTCCATGGGTTAAACCTTAAATAAATCACGTTTCAAAATCAGTTTGGCTATTGGAATCTGCCTGACTTTTGGAGTGCCTGTTTGGAGCTATATTTTTCACTCAGCACACCTTTTCTTCTGATCCTTTTCTGCAGGACTTGCTCCACAGAGTTATTACATTCTTGAAATGCATAGTAGTTTCTGCTTATCTTTCTGATTCAGTTCTACTGTATAGAAGTTGTTTTTTATCACCCAGCTAGAGTAAAAATACCTCTTGCATTGACCTAGCTGTTGTTATCTTATCCTTTGCAATGCATGAGAGATGGAGAAGAGCTGAGACATCTGCTAGGTTGACAGCCGTAACCTGAACTGATTCCTTCCTGCCTGTGAACAGATGGGAGGTAATTTCTGCCCAGACTCACACGGCAAAGATTCATGCAAATCACCTCGTATTAGTATGCTCTTTTTAAAATCATAATCTTACCACCCGTTGTCGACAATTTGCAATGAGTGAAAAATTATGCTCTCCTGAGAGAAATGAAGAAGACTGTTCAACTGCAAGAGTCACTCTGATTTGGAGAATGAGCAGTAGATGTGGACATAACATTTTTTTTTCTGTAGGAAATACTGAGGTTACCAAAGCAACGGAAGACAGATTTCGTGCTAAATTTTTAATTGTTGAGAGCCTGATCCCCACTTTGGCTGTGTGACAGTTGTTTGCTCTCCTTAGGTGACTGTTAGGAGATAAGGAACTACGGTAAGACTCTCAAATAGCAATGAATTTGAAAGCAAAGGTGGTTTGTTAACCGGACTTGTCTGGTTGTAGTTGCATGTGACAGCGTAGGGGAGCTGCAGGTCCAGCCGGGACAGGCTGTATCTGCAAGGTCACCGTGACGCCAACGGCAGAGACACCAAAAGCAAAGCACAGGTCAGAGAGCAAGAGGAAGTGATTATAAAATGGTTAAAGAGTGAAGCGATGATGTATCACCTCCTGTCATTTGGAGAACGTTTCTCTTAATGTGGCACTCTAACAAGGCATTGTGCATGTAATATGACACTGTCCGTAATGTCAGATAGGGAAAACATGGTTATGATATAAAAGGCCATCCTTTTAGCTTCTCATTACAGAAGACCTGAGGGAGAAAGGATTATCTTAGACACCTGTAATGAGCACATAATGTGTTGTGTATAAAATCAGTTTCTGTTAAACACCTGGTGAGCTTTAATACCACTGGGAATAGACATGCTGGCAGGATGTGAGCACTAAGGAAATAATTTTTCAAAGAATCCAGTGGTTTCACATATTCTAAAATATCATTCTAAGAAAACAGAGATTTTCAATGGATTTTTTGGCTTGCAGTTGTGACAGTGCAAAAGACCACTGATTTCATTCTATGAAATACCTTATTTTTCCAGTAATAGTCTATTAGGTTGTTCAGCTAACTGAGGGCTTTATCCAAAACCCATCAAACATGGTATAATATTTCTCATTTACTTCACTGGGGGAAGGCTTCTGTGGCTATAACTGTACTATTCTGGGACATAAAAGATCTATTATTAAAATGTATAGGAAGAAAGTAAAATACTCTTTATAATTATCCCTTCAAAACCTGAAATTACATCTGTGTCATCTTTTACTCTTCTTTTACAGAAGACAAGAAAAAACCTCATAAAATCTGTTTCAATGAGAAGATTCCAAGTCACGGATTTGGTAAATGAATTTCAACTGAAAAAGGAAATTACCTTCACAGTGATACTAAAATAAAGAAATAGAAGTAAAAATATCTATTGCAAGTGATACAGAAAACCATTTTAAGGTAACAAATGAAAAAACAAAATGCAGCTTTTCTGGATTAACCACTTCAACTTCTGTTTTATTTTGCTGTGTTAAAGAAGACTTTGTTTTTGATGTTGGTATTTTTTGGGTGTACCAAGGTGCTGGCTCTCAGTAACAACAAGCCACTTGCCAATCCCACCTGGGTCATTGTGAATCATGTGTTCCTTACAACTACAGGTAGATGTTAATTTCTAGCAGAAAATGTTAGAAGATTTTTAGCTGTTTGACTGTAGTTCTGGCATAATATCAGGCAATTGGATTTTGTTAAATGCTTCTTCAGTTTCTTTCAGCCTTTCTGCCTAATTTTGGAGTGTGTTATTATCTTATCCTTCTTTCATTTCAGTTATTTTACAACATTCCAATTAGATTCATCTAACTGACATACTTGCAGCTTGTCTTCCCTTTCTTGTACATGTGGAAGGCTCTGCCCTTGTAGATAAGAAATGAGCCATTTTTCAGAGGATCATGTACCACCAAACAGATGCTACTTTCAGGTTTATACCTGTATAAATGGATTCCAACACTAAGTCCCTGAAATTTGGGTCAGCAGTGGCAGAGTTATACTGGGGTCCCGATCCTTCGTTTAATAGATGGAGGCATCTCATTTTTATTATTTTCTTGAGCTGCTTGTACCAGGATAAAATTGAGAAATGGTAACTCACTAGGAACATAATTTTTAGATCAAGAATCTTCATTTACATTACAGGTTTTGTGGAAAAGGAGGATGTAACCCTTTCATAAACAATTTTAATTCTATCACTTTTTTTTTTT
>VUYV01000489.1:320534-430629 GCA_008711295.1 Anarhynchus alexandrinus | reverse complement strand
GCAGTGTGTCTTACAGACGTTTGCCTCTTCCCTGCATCCTAAGTTCACGTTTCCCAGCAGTGGTGGCATTGAGGCATTAAGTGACTCTGTTCCCCATCACTCCCGTGGAGCATTTTTCTTTCTGCTCTCTGTGTCATACATGGGACCCCGACGCTGCCCTTCCTATTTTGAGACATTGCTGGGGGTTGGTTCTGCTGCTCGGCACCCTGTCCCGTGCCCTGCCCACATCTCATAGGTGAGCCTGTCCTTAATGGTGGTGTCTGTAAGGCAACATTATGAAGCCAGAGTTCCCACCTCTGTGACGCAAGTACCTCTCGCCTCCCCTCCTCTTGATTTTGCCTAACAAACTGTGTCTCATTCTGCCAGGGTTCCTGGAGCTCATCAAACACCTTCATCCCCGGCAGGATTCCTGGAGATGGTGTTTCACTCACCCTCTTTCCTTTTCCCCATGAGACTGTTAAGATTCCTATTTTCTTATGTTCAACGCCACGGTCAGCTGCCGATGCAGAGAGCCCCGTGCCTGTAGGAGGTTCTTTGTCTAGAAACCCAGCGTTTCCAGTGGTCTGAGACCTGCTGTTTGCTTCCTTCTCTAATTGCTGAATGTTCTCCTGTCTGTCATTATCCTGTGTCTGCCACGACTCACACTGAATGGTGGCACCCATCACATTTCTTTTGCCCTCTGCTGGGTAGAAACAAGATGTGAGACCATGTTTTGGGAACTTGAGCAGTTTTTAGTGAAGTGACTGATTTCCAGTGACACTGTTGCAGTGGCCGTCCCAGCGGGCTGTTCCCAAGGCTGCTTCCAAACACCTCCTTCCTATGTCTCCAAGCCACCATGGAGGCTGACATGGGTTGCCCCATCCTATGTCTCTCTGGGTTTCCCAATAGCATTTTGATAATGAATATTGCTATAACAGCTCTGCCTCCCTCGGGCAGCATGGCACAAGCAGAGAAGTTACAAACAAGTTATGTGCTCCTGGCAGAAAGGGAAATCTCATCATCCCTGTTTTCCCGACAAGGCACAGAGACGCTACAGGTAGGATGGCCCCCCTGTGGGATCAGTTTGGGATCAGCCAGGTGTCTCAGGTACATCTCAAGTCTCCGAAGGCGAGCTACTGCTGGTACCTCAAAACCATGCTTTCCCCCGGCAGTCAGAGCTGGCGGTTCCAACCCTACACCCGGGAAAAGGGGCAGCCCTTGGAAGCTGCTGGTTTTCTGCCATGGCTCCATAGCTGCAGTGACTGGCGCAAGAGCCCAGCTCTCCCGCTGGAACCGCACGTTGCTTTCTCATTATGCAACCGCTGTATTTTAATAGAAACCTCTTTTTAGGCAGCCTCAAAAACAGTTGGATTTTTTTTTTTTTCCCTCCTTCTGTCAAATGACCAACTTAATAATTCACTAGTTGTGCTGGGATTAGGCACTTTGGGCCACACTCTGGATTTCTTATCTTTAATGTAGTTCTCGACGACATCTTCTGCACTTAATCCCCTGACAAAACTCCCTTTGATTCCCGCGACAGTCGCTCACAGAGATCAAACGCAGAACGCTGCTCTGTCAGGTAGAGCTGGGCGAATAATTTGTGACAAATAATTTACCCACAGACTTTCTCCTCATTTTCTGTGCACAAATTGTCCATTCGGTTGAGGCTCGGGACTGCTGATGGATTTGTTTCTGGCTGCACGAGCCTGAGTTCAATGACTTGCTCATGAGAGAGAGCCTGCAAGTACATTTAAAGATGATGCTTTGACCTCGCTCAGCATCAGCTTCGGTTTTCAGCAGCGCTGAGCCCATCTCACCCCACAAGTGACATCAATGCACGCCCCGATGTGCTCAGCGCTCATGAGTCATCACCCGGTATTTCTGTACCGGCTCGGAAGAGCGTGACTTTCCCAGCCGAGAGTTGCAGTGCAAATAATCTCTAATATCAACTTAAAATTTCCTGTTCGGGGGATGCGCTGTAATATATGCGCCTGATATGAGTTTTATCACTTTCCCTTGCAAGAATAGTCTCCAAAACCCAAGCGGTGGCGAGACGGGGATGTGCAGAGATAAAGGGTCCTGGCTGCCATGTGGGATCAGCTCTAACCCGTCCCTCCGGCAGCACTGCCCAGAACCGTCCACACCCCATATCGCACCACTGGCGACCGAACCTGCGCCCCATTTTTACCTTGGCTTTGCTGTGGCCTCCGTACCAGTTTAACCATTTAACTGAACGTTAATGGCATTTCTGTGTGTGTTATGTTAATGCGATCTGGGTGTTTCAGGGAGAGAAAAAATTAGGAATTAGTATTAATTAGGAATTAGCCACAAGAAAGTTCTGATATAGACTGATTTGAACAATATTTATGACTGTAATTTTAGAGATGGGAATATTTTATCTTGCAATTTCTGTCAACTTTAGCTTTTTTCTTCCCCCTTTCTTTTTTTTTAAAAAATTAAATGCCTGCAACTCTCAAAAAGCACAAAGGTGAGAACTTTAAGGTCTCCATCTATTTTCCAAACAGCCCTGGTAACGCCTGCAGGGAGCAGAGAACAGTGCTGCCTTACCAGGGCCCACAGAGACGCTTCATTAACCCAATTAAGCAGGTGGATGGAGAGGGTCTCTCTGATAATTTACACCTTACTAATGAAGTGTGTGACTCTTAATCTCCTCCAAACAAGATACACTCATGAAACACTGGTGCAAGGAAAGGGGAAATTAATTAGGTGAAAAAACTATGAGATTATAGCAGAGGGATTCCAACGAGGCAACAGTAACATGGCTGGTGATTCATTTGTGCCTGTCTTAAATTAATGTCTGAGCTGTCAAGTAAATAAGACCGAGCATTATTTTGGCTTAAAAGACATTCTCACCAGGCCTGGCGTGAGGCACCTTATTTTACTGCGTGACACACCATTTTCCATGCCCCTGCTGCCGGAGCGGCCCCGGTAGGAGACAAACCCAGGGTCTATTTCTAAGATGTCTAGTGAAGGGTTAGAAGGAGCAAATTTGATGCAAATATTTCCAATGTAGTGTTAACTTTCTCTCTTATAAATACCTGCCTGGCTGCCAGGCCTACATTTGGGCCACAATGGGATGGTGGGGAGGTGGTGTCTCGTTGCGGAGCCGCCATCCCACCAAGTGAACCAGCTCTGCTAAACGCTTCCTGATGTTTCCTTCAGCCCAGCGGTGGACAAGATGAAAGGACGATTTGAGCTGTTGCTTTGGACGACGCTAAGCGAAAGCCGGGAGTCAAGGTGTTTATAGCACATTTGTGGGTTGACCTCCTTTATTTGTGTGTGGTGCCATACAGTGATGCCGTACATCAGTGTTCATGATAGAGCAGACCGGTTCAAATCGTGGTCAGCAGAGACCTTCAGCAGGCTGAGAGCTGGCTGCTCAAACCAGCATGACTTCTCCTAGCCTCCAGTGGCACTGGAAGACCCTTGCATGGGTTCCTGTCTTGCTTGGGTGCTGGTGGGTGATCACCCCAAACCTGGGCGTGAATATGACTCAGATAGTTGTCTAGTTTTGTCCCCAGGAGCCCATTGGAAAGACACTGTTCATCTTGTGGTCATGTGTGATCACTCTGCCTTCAGAGAACGGGGCCTTCACCGTTTCCAGAGCGAGAATGCTACAGAAATGCATTTTATCAGTTAAACTGAACTGCTGGCTACTGAGAGATTCCCAGAGTAGCAGATCGGAGCAGATTTAACACTGGAAATTGTATTTTGTCCTAAAAGGAGCTCAATGAATCCAAGGATTTCAAAGCTTTTGGCAAACATGAATGAAATCAGCAATTAATTAAGCTCTGCGGCACTCCTGTTTGATAAACAAGAGATACATTATGATCAGTCAGTATTGCCAACTGCAAACATTCACAAACTGTGAGTCCAGCTCCCCAAAATTATGAGATTGGCTTAAAAAATCATGAGATTAAAACCCAAAATTGTTGCATTTTCTTTATCCACCATCTGGCTTCTCAGCCTCTAGGGTAAACGTGCCTCGTGTTTTCAACTACAAGGGCTAGCCACTTACTTAAAAACATGAAAACTGAGATCCTTGTGCTTCGCAATGGCTCCAACAGCTGAGGCTTTAGGAAAAATACTAAAAATCCTACGACTCATCGTAAAATCAGAAGAATTTGCAAGACCGATCGCTTGTAACTGAAACGGTTTTGGCTCAGCAGCTATTTCTGAATGCAGCGACCCAGCGCAGGAGCTGCTAGACAAGGAATAACGCAGACTGTCCTTCCTGATCGAGACTGCAGGAGAATTTTGGTGCATAAAATACAACTACAGAGGCAGGATGTCATGTAGTCCTTGTTGGAATTTAGCCAGGGCATGACAGATAAACACATCAGTTCCCATGAAAACTCTTCTGGGATTGTTAATTATTACAAATGATGGTTCCCCTCTCTCTGGAAGACGATTGCAGGCAATGCTACGGCATCAGGCACTGACTGGGGGTAACAGCTTCGTACCAAACCGCAGATGTGAGTGCCACCCCCAGAAACCCCGCTCCCCGGGTTTTGCAGCCCTGACAGACAGTTTGTGTCGGGAAAATCCTGTCTCAGGCTGATCCGACTTAGCTTGTGAGACGGGGCCATTTTGGTGGCAGGGCTGGCAGCCACCGCATTACTGTCTGGAGAAGAATTTACGCTGCAGTGGGAACGGCAAATTATCTGGAGGGAAAGTAGCTGCAGAAAGGCCATGGCTGGCCGAAACCAGGAAAACAGATTTCAAACTAATGTAAACAGCTTGAGTTTATCACTGGTTTCGCAGGTTCAAAAATAAATATCACCGTTTTTGTGGTTCAAGAGTTGGTTATTTTCTACTGACACTTCAAAAATGTAGTTTCCCAGTGACCTTGAAAACCACTTTAAATATATTTTTCAGTAATTTAAAAACCTGAGGTTAATAAAAGAGAATCAGCAAAAGAAAGAAAGTTTCAATTCTTTAAGCGGGTCTATTTGTCAAGGAAGAGAAGATGAACTTGAAGCCACCTGAGCATCGAAGCACATGTATTTTAGAGAAAACTAGCTCTAATGTCTTCACCACAGCAGGATCCTCCTGGGCATCAAGAAGCCATTTTCTCCAAGGAAGAACATTATAGCTGTGCTTAGGATAGACTCTGATCTTTGCACCTAAACCTATTTAAAGTGACACTAAGGGCTTTTGTACTGCTATGAAATTACCTTGGGCCAGTGAGAGCACTCGCTGGCTGTGTGCTCTGCTCTGTGGAAATAGAAGCACAAACAGGTTAAGAAAGCTACAGACAAATTCATGCAGTGAGCACTAGCCAAGGCTATTTTAGCAAAACAGATACAGCCTCTGACTCGGGAAGCTCAGTGCTGCAGGGAATAGAGGCGATAAGGGGGAGGAGTTGCCTTGTTTTTATGTTTTTTCTCTAAGCATCTCTACTTCAGGCCAACCCACGCATGGCCACTTGTGTTCTCCTGTCCCTCAGGATTCCACCTCCCACCCCAGCCCGGAGAAGCATCGCCAGGAGGAGCTCCCAAACACATGGGGCTGCGGGCAGGAGAAGCAATGCAGGTGCAGAAGAATATTGGTTAACATGGGAGCCATGGACCTCATGACGCTGCATTCCATTTGGACCTGTCTCCCTGCTTTTCAAGTAACGTTTGCATATTGAATAAAGCATTTCCAAGGGTTATGCTAAATAGGTATCCGGGGCTCAGTAATTAATGTCAACATCCATAAATGCTGCGTTTCTCACTCCAGTAGTGCCCATGCTATGTCGATAGAACCAAGTACCTTATCAAGTTGCTTGCTTTCTCCAAAAGATGTACCAGCAGGTCATGTGTAGGTGAAACATGGCAGCTCTCAGGAGCTATTTTATCCTGCGTGCAAACCTGGTTTATAAAGCTTATCAAGAAGAGAGGCTTGGTATCGCAGTCTAGTACTCATAATTAATCCTGGAGACAGCACGGATTTAGGTTCGTTGGGGCTGACTTCAAATTAAAAAGTCACTATTAGCATGTGAAACAGACACCATATGTTATGTATTAACACTGTAGATGTTACAGAATGTTATGTATTTTTTGTTCAAGGTAGCTATAGATACGTCGACTTCAACAGACAGTTGTTTGGTTATCTATCTATATTTCTCTTACATAAAGTAGTCTCCGTTACAGATGGTGGCAGATGTCTTTACAGAGATCGCTACGCCAGAATCTATTCATATGCACACATCCATTCAGATGAAGTCCTTGTTTACATAGTCATTTATATGTGTACATATAAAATTATACTTATTCGTATGTGTATTTTACATGCTATTATTACAGTTAAAATACAGTACTGATCAGTACACGTACACATACCAATCAAAGAGAAATGGCGTGTGTATATCAAAATACACCAATACATTTACACATACAAATAATGCAAAATATAGAGGGAAATCCTGTCTAAGAACATTTTTGGCAGCATCCTGTAAAACCTCATTGTACTGGGAGTTAATACAATGTTCTCAGTGTCTTCAGTCATCTGAAATTTGAGTTTAAAGTTCTTGCACAATCACAGTCAACATAAAATGCAGCAGGAAATCGCCATTAGTCAAATGTGTTCGTCTAATCCCACTGCAAAATGGAGCTTTTTCATTTTCATCCTGCCACGGGTTAGTTTGTGATTTCATATGTCAGATACATCAATTCTGCCAAGGAAAGAAGATGGGCAAGAACAAATTAAAAATATAGACTCCTTTGCCTCGGGGGAAGTAGAGAGGGCAGGTCTTTGTAGAGAACAGTAATAATGATCTCATTTAAGAGAGTTTCTGGGTTTGATTCTTTGCTGCCCTTCCTCATAGTTAATTACTCCCTGGCAAATTGAGGGCCTAACCAGCAAATCCAAATGAATAGGTATTCACTCTTCTCTGCTGAAATTGCATAGGGAGAGTGCAAGTAGGGAGACATCAGCCCACGTCCTCTGAGACGTTCATGCCAGGGAAGAAAGCACCAACCGGTCGCCGAGCGGAGAACCCCCCATTTCTTTCTCTTGCTCTTTCTGTCCTTGTCTCGTTTTGTTTCTCACTCTCTCCCACTTTCTTCTTTCTAATTCTCTCCCTTCATTCGCGCGACCACTGGGATAAATACAGCAACAGTCCCTCTCTTCCCAGAGACTCATGCTTGGGAGGATATTAGTGTGTGCCACACTCTGCTTGCCGATTTGTCTTAAGGTAATTATTTCTAATGGCTGTTGTTGTTTTTCCTGCAGAAACTGTAATGTAGCCCCTTTTGTATCATTGGCTGAAGCCTGTTGTTTCTGTAAGAAAAACAATAGGCCCACAGATTAGGACTGCATATTATGGCTCTACTAGCACAGCAGGCTTTTGGTATTGGTACCAATCCTATCAATTCCTGGCATCCTTCCCCCTTTACTCCTGGTAATTAATCTTTTCATGAATGCTGTCACATTTAGAGCCATTTCATTAAGTTTCTGGTTCCTACATTTATGTAACTCACTGCATCTCTCATCTGCTCCATCAGCTGGAGAGATAGGGAGAGAGGCGATGCTGGGCACTGGGTTCGCTCTCCCCGTCGTTCCTCCTCTCCGCAGAACACGCTCTCCCATAAATGAAGCCACACGCAGATGACAGACAAGCAGCCACACGCTTCAGACAGCCTGAAAGGGGCAAAATTGAGCCGTCAAAAATTAGGAAAAGCCCCTGTGAATGAAGTCTGTGGAACGTGATGCCCATTTCCCATATGTATGTACACATACAGGGCCTGATAGGAAAGGGCTTACGCACTTTGTGCAGTACAAAACATTTTTCATGTAAAACATTGCAGACTTCTTAAAGCCAGAGCAGCAGTCTGGGACAATCAGCTCCTCCCGCCACGCACCTATGCTCTTCCTTCCTCCTCCTCAATGAATCTCCAACCCACCTCCCACAAAATGCACCAGCTTCAATCCATTTCTATAAAGCAGGAGGCTTTCTGGGTGGGGAAAGGGGGAAGCGGGGTTAAAGCCGGTTTTGCTGATATCGCTCCAGATATTGTTATTCCTGGTTTTGAAAGGGAGTCGGGCCCGATGGCCGCAGACAGCATAAGGGCTGCGGCACGCATATTCGTAGGGCGCAGCAGCGGGGTGAGAGACAAAAGCTTGTATTCCCAGCCCTGCCTCAAGTGACCTTGTGCAACCTCTTAATTACTGCAATTACTTGCCTCCTGAGATGACATTATTAGGCCGTGCTCGGTAATAAGGGCTGTGAAGTTCACAGAATTATTCGTGCCGGTTGGTGAAAGAGCAGCGAGTAAAACACCCGGCCATCTTGTGGCTTCCAAACCAGCTCGGGGTCAAAAGGGGATGGCTGCTGGCTCTTCTCGGAAATTCGGAGTTGGTGGTGTCTGGCGGTTTTATGTTTGGGGCTGTGATTTTTGCAGCATGTGCATCTGCACCGCTTCACTGAGGGTGTGCAAAGAGCAATGCTGCAATGTGGCTGCACCGAAATATTTTTTTTACCAGGGACAGAAAACAGTATCTGTCCCCCTCTGGTGCTGTGCCATCTGCCAAATTCCGTATTTGTCCCCCATATCAAACATGAGGACTCCTAGATGGTAAAATACTAATTATAAAATATGAAAGGGTTAAAACTGACGGTTGATGACGCCAGTTTTTAGCATTAGCAACGTTAATTCAAAACTCCAAAAGGCTGGGGAATTTTGCTGTCCTTGGAAAAAAAAAAAAAAAAAAAACAAAAAAACCAAACCGAACAATTAAAACCAGAAAAAATCACAGAATTCACCCTAAGGCAGAGAATAAACAACGAGGATCTCAAGTGAAGTATTTAGTTATTGAGAGACAACAGCAACTGAAAACAGGAAACTAAACGGAAAAAAATAAACAGCCTTAACTGTCATCATTGCTCCCTAAAATGACAGATGTAACTGCATTTGCCTGTAGCTGGGGGTGCTGGGATGGAGCACCAGCCCTCCCGCCTTCGTCTTTGCACCATGTGTGAAAATGTGGCTCTCACCGAACACCTTCTGCTTCTGCCGTGGTCAGTTTTGACCTGGAGGTCCCTCATTTGGCTGAAACAACACACAAGGATGCCAACCCTCCTCGCTACCAGCTGTAATCCAAGCCCTGATTTCCCAGTCCCGGAGGAGGGCTGTGTCCTCCAGCCCAGGCTGATCTGCGGAGGGCAGGAGGGTTGTTCTTGCTCCCACCGCTCTGCCTGTCCTGTGCAGGGACCCTCTGGGGACATGGTAGACCCCCAGAGAGCTCCTCTGTTCAGGTTCCCCATTGAGCACTGCTGCAGAATTAAAAACTGGTGCTGAATGGCTTGATTTGGGGAAAGGGTGGAGGGCAGGGGGGGGTCAAAAGAGCTAAAGTGGAGGAGGAGGATACATTTGGCTTATCTCCATGGGCAGGGATGTCAATCGATCCTCTGTAGCAGGTTTGGATATGGAGGGGCCATGGAAAAACTCATCTCTGATTTTTCAGTGGAAGGAGGTGTCATGCCAAGCAAGGCAAACAGGAGGGGAAAAGCACAAACGCTCACCGTGGGCCGCAGGGGGGGCGTTTTGGTACCCTTTACTCCCTCGTGAATAATTCAACTGCTCTGTATGTGCATTTGGTTGAGCTCTTCGCCGCCACTGCCGTCTGAGGGAGAAACCCTGCCCTCCCTCCAACATCTGCCTTGCAATTGCGTTGTGCTACATTGCTGGGTTTTTTCTGTTTGGGTTTTTGGTGTGGGATTTTTTTTTTTTTATTTGTGTCCACTGACACCTCTGTAATGGAGGAGGTAAAATATTTTCATTATCCTCTCCCCAGAATGTGGAAATCTTCAAAGAGGAGGTAGGAGGGAGGTTAGCTCCTCTAGCTTCATTTCCCTACCGCTGCCGTTCCTTGGCTGTTCATCGCAAAATGAGTCCACACGCCCATTGCGTCGTGGCATTGAGCCGGTTGTATGTTTTGCCTTTGCTTTTTTTTTTTTTTCTCCCCCCTAAAATTATTTCACGTTGCAAACCTGGCGATTATTTCATGCTGTTTAAACTATATTTGTAGTCTTTGATCATATATAAGTAGACTGAAGTAAACTGCTGATAGAGTGAAGATATTGTTCTCGGTGTTTCTCCTCTCGCTTTGTTCATTACATTATGCCTATAAGCTTGCATAAAATGTTCATTGTGGCAATGTGCCTTTGTTATTAATTCTTGCGGTGCTACGTATTTTTAAGAAACACAGTTCATTCACAAATGGAGTGATTAGGTAATGTATGCCAGTGTGTACGGGTGTATTTTACACACAACATGGACACATACAACACACAATTACACGCACCCTGAACACATATTTATCCACATAAATAGAGGGACGGAACCATCATGTCCTATTTATGTTCAGCAAAATACTTATAATCTAGCTTCCGTGGCCCGCTCTCAAACTAAAATCTTGTTGGCTATGGACATACTCTGCTGCCTCGAGACCTGGCGCAAGAGCAGAGAGACACAATGAGAGCCAGCAATATCCAGCCCAGGATTTCAAGGCAAGACACGTAGAACAACCCAGGGTATCCCACATGACACCTGTGTGACTCCTTATCATTATTTATGAGGAGGCAGAGGAGTTAAATGGATACGTGCATCATGCAGCAAAGAGACAGGAGGTGGGAACTGATTCATGGTGTTCCTGCTTGCATCAGTTATAAACCACAGGCATTAGGACATGGCCATACCAGAGGGTTGGGCTCTTTTTCAAAGATAACAGGTACCTAACCCCACCGACTGCCCTCATTTAGTGGGAGACAGATGTCTCATTCCCAGGTTTCTCGGCAAATAACAGCTAGTCACTCCATCAAGTAATTAAAATCCTGTCCCATGTGCAGGACATGGCTTAGCTTCTCGCCAGCCTTGACTCTGTTCCATGCCTTTATGTCTACTGTGTGCAGTATATAAAGGTGTGATTTGTGTATGATTCCTCCGTCATTCCAACATATCTTCATCCTACTTTTTTTCCTTTACAATCTGTATTATTCTAGTTACTATAAAAGAGAGAGAAAAAAAGCCCCCCATTTTTTTTTTCCCAAACAACAGCAATCCTCCCCCTCCAGCTCAAGTCTGGTTGAGCAGGGCAGGTGAAATAGGAGGGCAGATACGATGTGTGATGGCAAGAAGCTGCTGAACTACATCCCCTTGAGTGGAGTAACTGGGGGAGGCCCCAGAGTCATGCCTGAGCAGGAGAGCAGGTGGTCCCTTCCAACCCATGAAGGAAAGTATTGATGGTAACATCAGAGAGTGTCAGGAGAAGAGTGGCACCATGTGGGCATCAATCTCAACTGAAACCAGGAAGGCTTTCAGAAGTGAGACCTTCAAGAAATTGTTGGGCAACTCAGTGATCAAAGCCTCTGGTGCTACAGTGGCCACCATTCCTACTAGGGACAACATCTGAATGACCTGCACTGTCAGCAAGGTTCTCTTTGGCTGCCAAGAGAGGAGAAGAAACCCATGAAGAAGATGAATGGGCAGGTGGTGGTGCCATACCACACCCGGACCGACGACCACTGGACAACACATTGCCCTCACCAGGATATGCTGGGATCTGGACAGGAGCTCTGTGAGAAGTTGAGATAAGAAAGTGAAGCTGTGGGAATGCCTGAACTGGTGAAGGCCCAGAGGAGAGAGGCAGGTGAATATGTCCCATCCTGCCTGCTACATGCATCCAGTTACTGTGGGAAGTCCATGGACCTGCACCATAGGGCTGGCCGTAGCACCTCCAGCCCATCCAGCCCTGACAGCTCCATTCTTTCACCTCCATTTACGGGATCTGCACAGCCAATGTCTGGGACTGGGCACTCCAAGGGATTTCCCTTTGTTGGCCTCCTCCTCAGGTGAGATGGGCCCGTGCTGGTGCAGGTAGCTGCTTCTTTGCCACTTGCAGAGGGGTTTTCCACCCCTAAAGGGCTTCATTTTGATGTGTGGGGCAACCGATACTCTGTGATGGGTTCCAGTAACCCAGCTTGCACCCTGCAAGTTGCATTTTAGAGCCCCAAACTCTTCCTTGGAAGGCATCTTCTCTTTCTAGCCTTGGTAAATACAGAGTGTCCAATTGCAAAATGCTGATATTGTGCAGCATGGAAAAGGCTTTTTTCCCCCTGAGTTTTATTATATACAATTGATTATACACCATTTTTCTCTCCTTCTGAAACCTGCACAATTGGACTCATGTTGCCAAAAGAACCTGCTGTTACCCAGCCCCAGGGAGAAGAAACAGAGAACAGGAAGAAAGCCATGTTTTAAAGCTCTTAAAAGTTTAAAAAAGCCACATTTCTCTATAAAACGTCTTGCAGCTCTATGTACCAGGGGCCTCGTGATTGTCACACGGTATTGGGGCCACCACAGCAGTCTGCGTGCACTTCTGTGTAACCATTCCCAGGCACAGATGAGCTCGCTGTCCTCGCTCTCCCAGGCCACCACTTCTTTTCACACTCAGGATACACGTGTCTTTTTGCACCTCACAACCTGCCAAGTCGAGGGACACAATGTTCTTCAGTGGACCAGAAATAACTGGGAACCAAACAAAACTCAAGAAAGGAATGGGTTTGATGAATCTTGTCATCGTGCAGGGTTTGACTCCTGGTTTGGAGGCTGTGAAAGAACAGAGGATGTCTAACAGCAGAGACGTGGTAGAAGAGAGAAATCTCAATCCAGAGACATGCCTCAGAGATGTCATTTTTAGCCATGGTGGTTCAAAGCTTGGGTCACGCTTCCTCAGCAGACTGGTCTGGTTGTGCAGCACCACGCTGCGCTGTGCAGAACTGTCGGTCTGGGGTCAAGGAGCTGAGTAGCCAAACAGTGATGGCCACACTGGGATTCCCTGGCCCAGCATTGCTGGTGTGGCTCTGTCCTCCAGGTCTGGCCTGGCCAGCACAAGCTTTTGGCTCTCTGCACCTCCCTGCGCTTGCTTGGTGTAGAATGGCCAGGAAAGAGCAAGAACACAGTAGAAGATGCAGTATGAATCACTTGGGACGAGCAGGGAAGGAGCATGAGGGACAGTTCTTGGGTTGCCAGGACTGCAGCATAGGTCTAAGGCCTTTTTCCTGGGAGGTGGTGGGGCAGCTGGATGCCCGTGCTCAGCCCTACCCATTGCCACAAGCACAGAGTATCTCCTGGCTGTGCCACAAGCAGTAACTGGGACCAGCACCGCTCCTGGCTCTGCACGGGGGACGTATAGCACATAGCATGGACACACATAAGTGACCACTTGCAGCTCCAGTCCCAGCCGGGCTGAGTTAGAGCCACCTCACCATACGGTCCCTGTCTGCATCCTGCTGACACAAAGCCGTCAGGTGAATAATCCTCAGAGCATCAGGTGAGCCGAGTTTAACTGCAGAGCATTACAGCTGGTGGAGATGGTTTGAGCCTCCAAATGCTGCTGGGAAGAAAGGGGAGGATGCTAAAAATATTAAAAAAAAAACCAAACAACCTTCCTCTCACTGATCTTATTAACATAAAAATAAGAGTACGTAGAACAGGAGCCATCATTTTTAGTACGGGTGGTCAAAGACTGGATCAACATTTGGGTGGCTATTACGGATGGTTCCTTTACATATATGAAAAAGGCGCCTAAAATAGAGGCAGTTTGTAAGACCCAAACTAGCCTTCCTAACCCTGAGCATTTCCATGGCCAGAAGCCCCCAGATGATCCTCTAATCACAATTATATATAAATATATATGCACATACACTGTCCTTCCTAGCTGTAAAAATATCCATGGCTAGGAGCCCCCAAATCATCCTCCGGTCATGGTTATGTTTAAATACACACACACACACACACACATACACACAAAAGTAAATAAACAAGCAAGCAAACAAACAAACAAATAAATAAATATTTTGCTCAAGGGAAAAAAAGCCCAAGATTTTCTCTGTTTTTTGGTTTGGTTTTTTTTTGAGACTGTTACAGCTGATAAATCATTATGATTTCCTGAATTATTGCTGCGTATTACAACAGTCTTTGCACATCCCGGTCTCGCTACCCGCGAACGTAAAAACGCTTTATGTGACTTAGTTATTTTTTCAGTGACTGAGAAACGCGAAGCGGTTGGGAAGGAGCAGTAAATACACGCTGCTGGTACATCGAGTAGCCTTCCGAAAAGGATTTCAGGGTCGAATCCTGTCTCTGTTTACACTGCGTAAAGCAGGTGTAACTCCAGTGAAGCTAATAGAGGTAGTCTGGTGTCAAACCCTCGCGGATAAAAGGATCAGGCCCTCTAAGCTTTAAAGTTATGAGTCTTTTCAAACTGCAGATCTACTGTCAACATTTCAGTGATTACTTCTCTTTTTTTTTTTCCAACACACAAACATAAAATAGTAACAAGATTATCAGATTAAAGAGCCAAAGAACAGCCAGTTTATTATACTCCTGCGTCTAAAACACTCAAATCTTATAGGTTTCCTTCCCACTCCGCATCTCGAGGGGGGAGGTTGGTATGTTTGTTTTTATTTGGGTTTAATTTTTTTTAATGGCAGTCTAGTATAGCTATGTAGGAAAATAAACCAGCCACAATATTACGAATTGCACGGTGCAGTCAGCAAGAAAAAAACACCCCCAGACCCCCAAACCAACCCTTCTGAGCATTTCAACTGAAAAAAATAAAATAAAATGAATCTTTGCTTTCTTTCCGTCCGTCCCCATGAAGAAGAAATGACAGGACAAACAGAATGAAAAGGACAGAGCCGTTTAAAGCTAAAAATGTGCAAATGCTGCATTCCTTCTGGGAGAGGAAAAAAAACCAAACCCCTACAGCCCACCACCTTTGCATCAGTATAAATTATTTAAATCAGAGATGGTTTGTGTGAAGGGTCTCGAACAGATTGCATAACTGTTGCACAACTAATGTGTACAAGTGTGTCACTAATTTAATTTTAATTTTACTGTATGAGTTTGTATAAGATCCCCCAGCTGTCATGTGCTCATCATCTGTCACAGAACTATCACTAAGCCATGCTGGGCTAAGACAGGATTATAAACGATGAACTGCCATGTGCTCTAAATCTTCTTATTTGCCTAGCCTGGAAGGTATGCCCTGTAAAATTTGATTGGCAGCGCGCTCTATTCTGTCAATTGACTTTGAAGGCCTTTTCTATTGGCGCTTTGAGCGGATCTCAGTAGCTGTATTGACTGTCACCTGCTGACTCCAGCACGTGCCTGACCTCAGCCCCGCGCCGAGGCTCCTTCCCACTCGTCGCCGCGTCGCAGGGCCGGCTCGCTCTGGTGGCACGTGCGGCACATAAGGGCATATGGCTGCCTAGTTGTGTGCAGAATAGAATAACTGAAGCCAAGCAGCCCCGCACTGTTATTACGGCAGATGGGGGAAGCGTGGCATTCAATATTAAGACAGATGCCACCTCCTTATTCCACCTGTCTGGAACTTGGACATGGGACAGAATGAACTGTCTGCCTAATAATTAAGGAAACAAAGAGTGCATTTATGAAGCTCAGCAGAGCACCATATCTGCGAAGCACGCACAGATATAATTGTCGACTACAACAATAAGGAAATGTAGACTACTGCTCATCAGATGTTCAGATACGTATACACAATTACAGTAGGAAACTGTACTGTTCCCAGCTGCTTTTGTAGTCTTTTATTTAGGCTGGTTGTGTATTAAATTAAACGGGAGGAACGAGTTGGCTGGCATTATTACTATTATAAATAACGCTTTAAAATTACAGTGAAGTTCCTTAAATAACAAAGCGCCTACCGTTCCCCCTAACAGTCGCTGCTGCTATTGTGCTGTGCCCTTTCTTGCAAATTTGCTCTTTGCTTCTCAGTAGTCAACTGTTTTTGTAACAGCCAGAGAGAAGAAAAACATTCTTTCCAGGACCACTATTATTTTCACGTATTTTTACACAACAATTTGCCTCTTTCTTTGGCGTTGTTAAAAAAATGATAACTGTGTAAAAAAGAAGGCCTGGCTTCTTGGCATTTATTCTATGTTACGTTTCTGTTATTTAATCCTACTTAATTTGGGACCAATTATTGTTGAACCCACCGTGCTTTGTGATGGGAACGATTGTGCTGGAGAGGGCCCGATCCTTCCTGGGTTTGAGCCTGGGCTTGCCGGGGTGGCAGTGGGGCTGGGCTGGTGGCCATGGTCATGCTGCGTGACTGTAGCAGGTCTCTGGCCCCTGTGCAGCCCGTGTGCCCCCAGGACCCCGCAGAGGCTGGTGCTGGGCTCTGCAATTATTGTGTAGGCTCAGTAGCACCTATATGTTGTCTGGGCTTGGGTCTCAGCCCTCCTGAACGGCCGGCATCAGGCTGGCCCAAGGCATGCACCCCGTTTTCAGGGTGCGTTCCTCCCTCGTAAGGGAAACCCCAACCACGGCCCCATCCAGTGACGCTGGCGGACAGCCGCACACCCCCACGAGTTCAGTGGAATTAGGTGCTTGGATATAAAATTGAGGAGGTGTGGGTGTGTTGGCTGGGCAAAGGTATTTCTCTGTAGCAGTAATATGCTATTAATGCCTATGATTGAGAACCTAATGTGATCCAGGAGATATTTTCAGTGTCTACTTCCCTACCTCCGACCCTCTTTTGAATGGCCTGTACTGATGCGATCACGCCCATCCTCAAATCTTTCTAATTAATTTTGTTCTCTTTTGACTGAATGAAATCAAAGGCAGCTTAAAAAAATCATCTGTGTGTCTGTCCTGGGATTTATCTGTAGATGGCAATTGGAATAAAGATGAATAAGTTGCAGAGAATGAAAATGCAGAAGCAAGTGTTAAGGGCATGTGTACTGTGTATACATTATATCCAAGATTAAGGACACACAGAGTGCCTATTGTCTCAGCAAGCCGTGAAAGTGGGCTATTATGTTTATATACATAAATTTGTATATACACACTGGCATATATATATAACCTCTATAAATAAAAATGAATAATTGGATTTTTAAAGGTAGAAAGATCATGCGCAACACAACAAGCAAAGCTTGATCTTCACATATATGTGTGTATATAAATATATATACTCATTTAAAAACATACACATTTAAATATTTATATGATTAATTAGACATCATAAACAGATGTGTGTATTTAAACATATACACATAGACAGGCATGCTGAACCTACTGTAGTTCTGTAATAGTACTCATAGATTGTTCTATACTAATTTATAACAGATGTATTTAAACCAGACAGCTCGTCCTTGGAAAAAAACAACTACCAGAGGTATTAGATTCTCCAAAGCACAGAAATCGCATGCAACAAATTGCAAAAAGTAATCAAAGCCTGAACTTTTTTTCTTTTAGTAGAAAAGACAGCATTTAAAAAGACACAGATACATATTACAAGATGAGGATCAATTTGAAAAGATCCCACAATATCTGTTACCAAGAGCTTTGTTAATCTTTAAAAACCTAGAATGATTATTTATACGGAAGCTGTGAATTAACTAGGCTTTAATAAATAGCTCACAGGCACGTGTGTCAAGATTGTGCTTTTTGTTTTTTGTATGTGTCTGTATTTGCGAAAAAAAAAAAGAAAAAAGGAAGCTATTATTTGTTAATTTTTTCTGTAACAATTATTTCAAATTAAAAGCCCATCTGACGAAAGGCATATGGATGGAGAGGGGGTTCAGTCCTAATTGAACAGCCCAGGACTCGTGAGGTTAATTACAGATATTAACGCTGTTGTTCTTCAGCTTCTTGCCCTCACGAAGGCTCCAGCTTCCAAATGACCTGGCTCCAACAATAAGACTCTCTTTAGCCCATTAACTAATTGATAAAAATGTGAGTGTTTAGAATGAGTCTAATTAAATCACCGAGCCTTACAATTACGAGTCCATTTGGTAGCTGTCGGGAGATGGGTAACCTCAGCTGGCATTGTAGGCGAATAAAAGATAAAAATAAAAGGGAGCTTAACCAAAGATCATTTTGAAAGCTGTTCATTTGAAGACAAAGTACACATTTGCCTGAAATGTATACATACACCACTTCAGACTAGCACAGTGTCTTGAAAAGAAAATGGAGCGTTTAGCAATCATGATTTTTTTTTTTCCCAGCGCATGCATGAAATTCTCTCCAGCCTGTGTGATGGAATGAGCTACTTTTATAATCATTTCTGAGTTACAGTCAATACCCAGATTCTTCAAGAGCACCCAAATGGCTGATACCAGGTACCGCGATGTTATTAACATTTTTTTTCTCACTCTTTCATAACTGCAAACTCTCTGCAGACCGACATCCCTAAGTCCGCATTCTGGTTGTGGGTGCTGCTGTAGGGACAGTCACCAGTTCTCAGATGTCCCATTTGTAAGGCTGGCTTGCTACAGCAGGGCAGATTTTCTCATACACATCACAGGTGCCCTTGGCAAGGGAGCCGGACAATATCTTGTGTGTAAAGACTCCAAGTGTGCCCAATGTCCTAAGCAATCACATGCCATTCTCATCTCATCGTGCCAGGCAGAGATTTAGATCTAAAAAAGGATGAAGAGGTGGGTGATAACATTTGCTGAAGGTATGGCTTCCACAGAAGAAATCCCAAACTGACGAAGACTTTACAGGTCGAAAAAGAAAAGATTGAAGTTGGATAACAACAGTCTGTAATATCAAAGAGGGACAGAAAAGGTGACCAGGAATGAGTATGCACTGTTTCATGGGAATATCAACAAAAATGATAGATTTGATAGAATCAAACGAACAGAGTAACTTTTTTGCTGTTAAGCTGCTGAACTCATTGCCAAAGGAAGCTTTGGATGCTAAAAGTTTAAATCAAAAAGCTTCTAAACAAATCAATGGAAGAAAAATAAACCCCAAAGTAATAAACATAAAGACACTGTCTCTGTCTTGGGAAGTCTCCGAGCTGCAGATGTTTGGAATTTGGAACAACAAACAGAGGAATTTTCACTGTACGTCTGCCCTGGTCTTGTAGTCTACAGCCATTACCAGTAACAAGATACTGGGCTAAGCTGGTTTTTGGTTCACTCCAGGACTGCAGTTTGTACAGTCTTAAGGTGCTTCTTTGATGAGTGGACTATAGAAAGCATGTCCATGATGGTGTCACTCAGGGAGACTGGAAGGAGCTTTGCACAGCCTTTGTAAAGCAGAGTGAGAAAACAAAGCTCATCAGGTCACTGAGCTATGGAGACTGTGCTTTGGCCTCTGAAATATGGCCGGGGAGTGAACTGCACTTACGGCATTTTTCAGGTTCCTGCATCTCTCTAAGGCAGGTGGCTGGAGACCACCAAGATTTGTCTGCCCAGTGATGAAATGGTCAGCATAACAATTTGCAGGTGGACTGGGAGTCCCTTCCCTTAGGGGATGTCTTCCCATTATTTCCCAGTATGGAAATCTTAAAAAGCCAAAACACAGTAAGACAAATAAATCCCAAAGACCTTGTCATGGTTCAAACACTCAAACCAGGACACACCATTTTGTGTCACTGCAAAGAAATCCCACTGCTTGCTGCCTGACATGCCTCTTCGCTGACTGTTAAAACATACTTATGGGGATACTGGGGGAATGTGGAGGATGAACTAGTTAATGTGCACGGTTTGATCACAGAGTGCTACACATCGGCGTTAAGGCCAAATATACTAAGTCACAGCTCTCAGATGTCCTCTATTGCAAGTGCTTTTTGCACAAGCAGGGAAAATATGTGTCTTATGTTAGAACAACAGGAGAAGAAGCCATCTCCTCAACTTCCATTTTCATAGCCTCTCAATGCTTTCTCCTTCCTCCTTTGATGAGGAAGCCTAGCACAAAGATAAGCATTCATCCTTGTCTTTGATTTTCTGCTCCTGCTTTCTCCTCTCTTGACATAATGTTCAATATTCAAGGCCGAGTTGGACAGTGCTTTGAGCAACCTGGTCTAGTGGAAGGTGTCCCTGCCCGTGGAAGTTGTCCTTGCCCATGGCAGGGGGGCTGGAACTAGATGATCTTTAAGGTCCCTTCCAACCTAAACCATTCCATGATTCTGTGATGATTCTGTGAATGTTCTTGTAGCTAACGCTCCCCACTTTGCTTATGGGAAAACTCTCCTTGATTTCCTGGGCTTTGGGTTCAGGCCCCACAAAGAAATGGGGTGTTAATGCCAATCCTTTACCAAGCAGGGCATCAGCCGTGAGGATATGGATCTGGGCTCAGATGGTATTTCAGGTGTTTTGACTAGGCAAGGCAGAAAAGCAGACTTGGATCTAGTCAGAGCTTAGTTCATTTCCGGCTTTATCGATATTTAACCAGTCTTGGATGCTACCCAGGAGCGACTTGGCTGCCAGTTCAGAGCATGGAGCACAGGTGTGATATGCTCCTGCCAGTTTGCCTTGCTCAGAGGATGGGCAGCTGTGCTCTGCGCTAGATGATGCTTCCAAGCAGCCTTCCAGTGTAGCCCAAGGTAGGGCCTGCATCCTCAGATTAGCCTTGAAACAGCAGAGACACAGATAACCACGTGAAGGTCCCAGAGAAAAGAGGTGATCTCCTGGGTAGACCAAAATGAAAGAGAACATTTCCGGAGATTGCTGCTATTGGGGTATTCAGGACTGAGGCTAGTCATTCACAAATGAATTGGAGAGAAAAGGACAGAAGTCTTTTAATAGATGGAGCAGGCACCGTCTTCCAGTTCTTCAAGACTGCCTCCCTCTGCCAAGCAGCATGGCTTCTGCCTTATCTGGATTGACCTTCAGCCAGATGGCTTCGATCCACAGCTCTGTCTCAGCCAGACTTTGGAAGAGGAGGGAAGTGGCACAGTCAGGCAGGGGTAACTGGGGCACAGAGCTGGGCACTGTCAGCGGGTGAGTCTATGGCACAGAGAGCTTCACCGCCCCTTTTCAGGGAATTCACACATCTTTTGAGGAATATGAATTGCAAGAGCAAGGCTGGTGGGATGGGACAAGCTGGAAATGGAGGAGGTTCTGGTCTAGCTTCTGACAGAATGGAGAGGTTGAGTCAAGGCCCCTAGAGCTCCGCTCCAGATGTCTGCATATGCACTGACACCAAGATAAAAATCTCCATGAAACTCGATTAATTAGCAAAGAGATTCTGGTAGTTAAAAAACCCCGAAGATTGAAGCTGGTTGAAATTTTCTGTATTTTCCATGTTTTTCATCTGTCAAAACTTTCCTGAAATTATTTCACAGCAGAAATTCAACCTTCAACAAAAAGGAAAAAATAGCATTTTTTAGAACGAGATTTTGTGCATGGATTGTGAGGACCAGCAGAGGGAGGAGAGGGTCTATCAGCCCACGGTACACAGGCTGACATTTTCCCATCATTCACATTTTCCTCCAGTGGTGGAGGTTATTTTCAAATGGAAAGAGAACCGTTACAAAATCCAACATGTTGTAAACGGGCTTTCATGAAGAGCCTTGCAAGAAAGTGGAAAATAGATACATATATGTTAAAAAAAGACCTACTCTAAGAGATTGTTAGTTAGGTAGTGGACTGCTGCAAGAATTGGTGCCTGGGCTACTCTCCTTTTTAAATTTTCCTATCTCAGGAATAACTGCCCCCCCTTAAACCTCTCATGTCCCTTCCTGCAGCCCCCCCCATGCACTTACTCCTATATACAGCAATTGTACAGCTCCTACCTGACTCCTGCTCTGCCAAATCACTCCTGCCACCAAAGACTCACAGCTCTTCTCGCTGAAATAACAGCATTGCTGGGCAGAGGGCTGAGATGAAGACTGGCCACTTGGCAACCTGTCTTGTCCAAGACTACTTGCGTAGTTGCAGCTTGATTGGATTTAATTGCCTGGGATCACACACAGTATTATATCACAGGTGTGAATGGAAAAGTATTTAAACATAGAAGGAAAGATAATTCAGCTCAACCACGGGTTCAGAGCTGCTAAGAAGACACCTTCTGCGTAGTAAAAATCTGTTTTTCATGCTCTCAACCAAGCAAAGGGGATGTAATACAGAAGACTGAAGAACATGTGTGTGGGCAGGGGGGAGCAAAATAATTTAGAAATGCCTGCAGTAATATTTGAATTGAAGTGTTACCCTGCAAGTCACTCTTAAAGACAAAGAAACTACTTACAAATATAAAGTTCCAGACCTGGGCACATATGGCATAACTGCAGGGTAATAAAGAAATGGCCCATTAAGGAATTAAATGCTTGTTTAGCATCTACCATGCCTGATTTATCTCAGGACTTATCATAATAATTGCTTGGCAACATACTAAAAATATTAGTATGTATTCCACCGTAGGCCCAGGAGAATGAAGACAACAGGTTTCCATTTTAGACATAATGTCACATCCCTACCACGTAGTCAACAGTGGTTTTGAGCCAGTAACATTTTTAGGTCTTTGAACTTTTAAAGGCAAAGATCAGAGAGTTACATATTTATATTCTAGGAATTCTTATACCAAACTACCCTGACAGAACTGATTAGGATTAGAAAATACGTAATGCAATGTTTAGATACATTTTAAACTAGTTTCCCACTAACCATAAGCCAAAACTGACTTGTTTCTGACTTAACTTTCAAGATAATCAGCAAATTTCAAAATGTTAGGTGAGATTTGCAAAAGGACTTTTAATAAACGTTATTTTGAACCTGTCAAAGTCAAGACAACACTGAGAAAATCCTATTCATAGGTAGATGTAACTTGATATAGCTATGGAGAGCAAATGAGCATATTCTGCACATATAGACACACCCACTTTCGTATATATAGATTTTGAAGGTATAAAATATTCTCCCAGCAAGGCCAAAACACATTCTCCTGCTCTGTGCGAAAGATGAGAAGGTCCAACCAGCCGTTTCTACCTACCGACCACCACAAAGAAACTCTGCAGGCATCTGCTCAGGCTTCAAAAAAATCACTCCCTCAGTTTTATCTTTTTCCCCGTTATGACAAAACCCCATCCCAATGCAGTGTTGCAGTGGGTCACTGCAGAAGCTCTTTGTTCCCCTGCAGGCCAGCCCATCTGCCTCCGAGAATCTAGGCTTGATCACAAATGTATTTTTAATGCACCGGTGAAAGCATTTACTTAAAATTATCTCATTTTCCCTCAGGCAATTTTCAATTAAACAAACACATAATAATTATTTCCTTTAATTACTCATCTCTGCTTACCTGCAGCTAGGGCACCTTTGCCCTGTTGCACATCTGAGAGCTGTCAGATTGATTCATTAGTATTTATTTGCTGCTTATTTTCAAAACACACCTACATACTAGGGGCATTTAATGAAATGCTGCTGATGTCAAAGGGAATATTCTCTCTAGATGTTGACAGCATAGGCTCAGTTCCTATGCAGTGCTTGGGAGCCTCTTCTGACGCAGAAAACAAGTCGGCTGCAGCAGTTACGGTGAGTTACCAGGATCTAGAGGTGGGTGCTTTGTCTCTAAGGCTTTCCCTCATTGTACCACACTTATTAAGTATCAACCCTACCCTTGTTCCGTGTGTGAGCGAGACTTGCCCCAGTTGGGGGATATGGAAGATGGGATAAGGTTGGGGTTTTTTTTACAACTGTAGTCCCCAAAACAACCCACTAGCAGTTCCCACTCACATCTAACCTACTTGGTGTCCCTGCTGAGCCCGCCTATAGCAATGGGATGGGAGAATACATTTCTCGAACCTCCAGCACAAAGGAGGTCTAATTCTGTTCACAAGCTCTAAAGCCAGCGGTCCCCAAGCCTCTGCCAGCCTGTAAAGTTCTGGTTAGTGCAGGAGCTCTTATAAATACCTCTGTGCCTGAGCAGTCCAATAGCAGAGCCTCTGCTTAGTCTCATCTCAAAATACCAAAGGCAGAGACAAGCACAGCAAGGATTACACGAGAGAGAAAAGGAGGAAGACCGTGGTCCTGAACCCTCTACCCCAAGCATCTGTCAGCCCAGGACCTTGCAAGCAACAGTCACCTCCAGGCCCACCCAAACACCACTGATGTTCTGGTGCTTTTATCCTTTTTCACATTCCCACAAAGCTTCCCCCAGCTCCCGAAACCTGCTGATTTTGCCTTAGAGAGCATCACACAGTCAGCTGGGATGCAAACAAGAAAGGGATGGACAATACCTCTTAAAACAGCATTAATATGACCGATAAACTGAATTATTTTTAATGAAAATATGAATTTCAAACTGGATGTCCCACTCCCAGCCCTAGCCAGTGTCCCTTCAAGCCTTGCCAGGTCTCACCTGCCTCCTTCCAAGCTCCAACCCAGACCCTGTTATGCTCTTCTTGTAAAATTGCATATTGATGCCCTAAGGAGGAGGGCAAATAAAATCGATCTGCCTTACACTGCTGAGCAGCCTCAAGCACTGGTGAATCAGGGAAAGACTCTGTGACTTTTACCTCCCACTGAATCCCCTCAGGCAGGAAGGAGTCCAGGTTGGGCTGTTTGTTCTTTAAATCTCAGTTCCATGTGGTGCAGCCGTGTAGAGAGAGCTTTCTTGTACCAAAGGAAACAGAAAATATTTTAAATCTCCTAAATATTGCCAGCCCTTCAATCACATCCTAAAATACTCCATATTTGCTTGCTGGGAAATGCAGCCCTGAAACAATCTTTCTGAGGCACCAAACTGACCTGGTGAACGAACTGTAATGTCACCATGGGGTGAAAAGCACCTTCCCACATCAATATTGTGGCTGAGCACTTTCTGGAGATGTCTTGTTAGACTTCAGTCCCAACTTACATTTGCAGAATTGTAAGTTTCTTTCACAATGACCGCTAATAACCAACCTTTTAAAAACAATCCTCCCACCAAATAGGGTCAAAATGCCTCTCTGCAGAAAATTTGTAAGTTTGTTCTTTTTTTTGGCCAAGTTATTTGACTGTCTTCTCTTTAAAACAATAGCCTCAGCCTTCATTAAAGTAGTGTTTCTAAAACTGTTCTTCCAGTGAAGGTGCCATGCAAATCTATACGTGAACAGAAAATACTGGCAAAGGACAGAAACGATCAGCATCGTACGCAACAACCAACCATCATGTTACACTATTCTTCTATGAAAAATGAAACGTGAAGATTTTGAAGGTTTCACAAATAAGCCTTCAGTAAACATAACTGAACCGCTCACACGTGTGAAGCTAGTCATGTACATATGCATTTGCGGGATCAGGGCTTACAGAACCAGGACACAGGGGGAGTTAGAAGATAATTATCCAAAGAGACCGACCATAAATATCTGTGGGCCAAACAGCACCATATGTACTGTATATTGATTTGGTAGTAAAGGGATTACTTGAGCGATAGTGTCTATGCTGTATATTATTCAAATACAACAGATGGGAAATTGGCATGCCATGTAAAATACAAAATTCAATATTCACCCAAGTGGGCTGATAAATTATCATAAACCATTTATGAATATCCCTCAACCATGAAGCCTAATAATAAAATTAAAAAATGGAACTCTCACCCCAGCTCTATCAAATGGCAGAGACGGAGGCATAGTCTGGAATAAGGGCCTTGTTCTGCTATGCAAACTGATCCTAGGCTGTGTCTTCTTCTGCAGATGGTCCCATCATACCCAATAGAAGGTACATTACTACTGATGATAAAAGGAGGAGTCCTTGGTTCCATTCTGAAGAGGAATATCAATCATGAGGGAGGCTGGCAGGAACGGTAGGTTTAAAAGAAATAAAACTGAAGATATGTGGCAGTAGTACATATTTATTACAGTTTTTCATGAGCAGTGAGTAAAACAGGAAAACCAGAGCTGCTTGTTTGAATGAGAATGGGAAGAAGATTCAGTGGTCCTAGACAAAGACATCAGCATATTGAGAGCACCATGACTACAGGATTCATGCAGAATATTTCACCTAAGGCAGCCAATACAACACAGTGCTGTCTGATCACCCCTCAGTCTGCTGAAAAGACAGAGACTTCAAAAAATAATCTCTAGCAGGGGACAGCATCATCGTTAGCCTTCTTTCCAAGCAGACTGCTGTTTTACATTGGCCATGAGGTGGACAACGGCAGTCACTGAGGTGTTTGGACATCGGGTATGTTGTGAATATCAAAAGCAAAAGCCAGATTAGAAACAAGCTTCTGTTCCCCAGCAACCTACTGGGCTCTTCACATTCCTACAGACAAGGGGAACCCCACATGCATAGAAACCAGTTGTGGACTACTTTGAGCCCCACGAGCATGGATCATACAAAAAGTAAGAATTCAGGGCAACTAAAATATTTGGAAGCCCAAAGGAGGTTGTTTTCTGATCAAAGACAACTTTTAGCCTGGCCTGTGTGGGGCATTTTTTCCTTAACAAGGACAAATTTGGGATTGGGGACACTGATGGGGAGAGAAGGGAGGCTTCGGCATTGCAGTTTCATTTCTGCAGGAATCCACCTCAGCAATTTTGGCTGGAAAGTAGGGGGAAACATAGTCTCTACCCAGAAGGTAGCATTCAGCATAGTCTACTAATAAGCAATTTCTGTCTCATGGAGAACAGCTCATACCAGTTCTTAAGTGGGCAGCTAAACTGATACATGAAAATTAGGACTATCCTCTGTCTTCCTTCTGTTAGTTTAGATGCCTGATAGACTCTTTTGTCTAGACTGAGTTATTGCACATTCCTTATAAACCTATCTGTAAGCTGTTAAGAGTATTGACAGGAAGTTAGCCAACATGGTACCATCTGGACCAGGTCTAGCCAGTCTCCATGACCATGGCTAGTGATGACCGTGCCTGTCATTTTCAGAGTTATTAGTCAGAAAAGGAAAAATTACACCCCTCACCCCCCCCATTTCTATCAGTGAATCATTCTAGAAATAATAACAAAACTGCAGATCTCTAAAGATCTCATTCTCCAGAAGATAAATCCATTGGAAATGCTGCATGTTTGTTCAGCAGCATGTATAGTTGTATCCAAAAAAAGGTCTGTAGACAAAAGAAGGCTTATTGTGAATAGCTCTGCTGAGAAAAAAATTAAAGGCTTGCTTTCACCCATAGACAAGATTTTCAGAATGAAGCGGAAATAATTCAGAAGGAATTTATAGTTAGGGGATTAATCCTCAAACGATGCACAAAAATAAATTACCTGATTTTTAGTATTTCTTAGCATCCTGCAGCCTTGTTCAGCTTTCTCCTTGAAAGAAAGGCCACCTGTTAGAGCACTACAATATGGATTTATCTTAGGTCTTTGGAAAAAAATCCCACTTGTTTCTGCTCTTCAGAGATCAATTCAGTGTTGTATGTCTTTGCACCTAACTCTGCTCTATCTGTAAACCGGCACATCTAGAAAGAGTCCCACTTACATGAATACAATTCCTCTGCTAAACTCACTGCACCCCTACAGTAAAAATGTCTCTGTTACTAAATTCCAAGAATTTAGAGGATGACTAGAATGGCCTCCCTGGTTTTATCACTGCCCTGCTCTGTTAGCTGGGACACTTCATTTCCCCTGCTTTCTATTTAATTTCCTATACGTTGACTGTCTCGCCTATAGAGACCACATAGTCCTTGAGGATCTCTTATTAACAGAATCTGATACCTCTATGCCCGAGGCTCCACTGAGGCCAAAAGTCACTGTCATAAGATAAACCGTAACTGCACAGCTCATTATCAGTATGTGTGCTAGCTCCTTCAGGGAAGAGACAGAAAAGGGTGGCAAAGCTGCACATGTCCTTCCATGGCTGTGCACAAGGAAACAGGTGAAAAGACATCCAGAGTCATCTCCTGAATCCAGCTCTCGCACTAACAGTGCTGGGCAGAGCTGTGATTCAGAGCATTTCATATGAACTCAAATACTTTACAGCCATGAACTAGACTTAACAGCAGCTTCTCACGATGGTCCGTCTTGGGGAGGAAATCTGATTCATGTCTACGAAACATTTTCTCTAGCAATCACATAAAGCAATTCTTTGGGATTTCAACCTTTTCAAGCCACTGACATCTCTTTCCTCCTTCCACTTTTCTGCTTTGCCTAGCACACGAGAATCACCAGATTATCAACACAGAACACCTCAAGAGACCCTCTTAAATCCATGGTAAATGAGTGTCCTGACTTTCAAGACCCTGCAGCTGTCCCTGTTGATCCTGCTTAGTCTAAGGCAAAGAGCTCCATGAAGATCCTCTGCTCCCCTTTTTGTACACTGACTTGAACTTTGGGACCATTGGGCCATAGGCTGAAGATCTGTGTTTTTTCTTGGCAATGGGGGCATTGCATGTAGACCAGAGTAGCTGCTGGCACACTGCTGATCTCAGTTTTGCATCCTGTGCCTGTGAGAATGGGAACCTGGCCCATTCTCCATCCTTTTTGAGATAATGCCATCTCAAACCCTTATTTTGGCCACTGGTTCCCCTGCCATCTTTTTTTTACAAATAAGGGTTTCAGGCTCTGATCTTCCACAATCTTAGTTGCCATGCAAACTGGGTCCTTGCCCTGCTCCCAAGAACAGTCATTTCTACCTGTAGCATTCAATTTGCATTCAGATGTCTGATCACATAAATACAGGCTTTTCTTACATCCCTATTACCTTAACATTTGCTTTACAATTGACAAGTAATGCCACTTTTGTAGATGTGTAGGTTTTTGCACCCCAAAGTAGCAGTGCACTAATGTGCCATTACTGTAATTAAGAAATACAGGACGATTGGGTAGCAAAGAGGAAAAAAGACAGAAAGAAAGAGAAGCCCCCTGCAACATAATTGGTCACTGCTATGAATCTTTACTCAGGGGACAGATAGCACGACCAGAGGTAATAGCTTACACACGTATTCTTGAGCTGTGCAATAGATGGAAAAGTGTCCCAGATGGATTGGGCAGGGGCTTAGTTCCGGGATTATGATGAGACAGTGGGTAATTATTGAGTGGCATTGCCTCAGCGCTGATTATATCTGCAAGCTTGTTCCTTTCCTTCAGAGGAAAGCATTGATAAAGATAAACCATGCTGCTCTATGTCCTTCATGTAGCACAAAACAACACATTTCAATCTAACAGGATCAGGTCTCCACTTTGATCACAATCTGTTACCTAGATGTCTTTGCAAATTAATCAGCCCTGCTTGTTTAGCTCCAGTCAGTTTGTACTGCTAAATTAATAAATGTACTAGGAGCAACAGAATACATAATTAAATTCTACAGTTTAATCTCCACATAATAATTTTGACCTTAGTCTGGGGCCTCTGTTATAGCCAGCAACACATTGAATAGACACAGACCTTGCAATGCAGCTTACACTAACAATCTACCTTGAACGATTACTCGGGGGCACCATAATCAAGAGCCACTAAAATCAGAGAAAGCAGGATGCACAATTAGGAAAACAAAATTATAGCCACAGCTTCTGACTACATAAAATAAAAGGGAGCTAGTGCAGCATAGGCATACGTCTACGTCAAAAAATATAAGTAGTTACTCTGCCTTGGTTCAGCTAACCAGGAACTGGTTGATGCACATACTGGTTAACTGCAGTATCTGCATCAAATGCAACCCAGAAGAGCAGAGGGCAGCTAATGTTCTTCCCAGGAACACCTGCAAACTTTTGAGACAAGAACAGGCCATGCCATGAAAGGATTTTCTGTGCCTGCCTTGTCAAAGGCAACACCACTGAATTATTGTAGCTGTACAATATATCTGTACACAGTGGACACCTTTCATATTACATGCAACTAACATTCAAATCTGTTACCTGCCCACTAGCACATAAATGTCTTCCCATGTGGAAATTCAGTATCGTGTTGCAGGAGCTGTCAAGGGCTTTTTTCCACGCATTTAGACATCCACTTCAGCTGCAGATTGCCCAAAAAAGATCAAAGATGTCCATGTTGCAGTAATGGGAAGAGAGGGGTAACTGTTGAACACACTGCTCACAGAACTCGATGAGGAAGGGGTAGGTAGGAGGACCACAGGGAGCTTTTAGTTTCAATTTGCAGTCTGCAAAGGATGTGTTCTAAGGGACTTATAGAAGAATGCCCAGAATGGAGCCAGAGGATAAATGTCAGTGTTTAGGGCTCTGCATCTCCACTGCACATTCATGGGCACCCATACTCACTGACTGAGCAGATGAGAGGAAGACAAAAAGTAGAGCCTCCTCTAGAGTTTCCATCCACCTCTGCCTTCCCTATAGACATGGCCGTTCACGGGTACATGTGCCTCCTCACTACTGACAACCGGCACACCTAGACAGACATCCTGGATACTTGGCTCATTTGTGAACTCAGGACCTTTCCATGAGGTTTTTGACCTCCCCACAAGTCTGTGTCCTGTCAATGTACAAGGAGGTACAGATCTACAAAGATAATTTGGAACAGAAGTCCCATTTTGTTGCACAAATGCTTTTTTAGATCTTAGCTTTGTATTGTTATGCTTTGCCATGAGAGTTGTTTACTTATAACAGTGTTGGTTTAACTCCAGGCTCTTCAGGACAGGAATGGCATCTTCCTGCCTTTGCCAAGCCTCTGCCACACAGCTCCCTGGACTCCAGCTAAGGGCTCCCATTGCTGTTTTAGTCAAACAATAATAATATATGTATGATGAAGCTACTCTCTAACTTTCTCCCCAGATGTTTTGTTCCAGAACACATGAAACATCTTGATAGTCACTAAACAGGAGACAGAGCAAGTAAGGCAGACTTAAAAACCTTACTGGTGATTTCAGTACTTAGCTTGACACACCTCCCAGGACAGTTGGTGAGAGCTAACAGCTTGCTGTACAGAGAGCCTCTGAAGCTGTTTCTACATAGGAATGTACAGCGGCAACATATATAATGTTACTGGGTATCCTGAGAACCCCAGTCTTGATTCTCATTTTACGGACATCACAGGCAGCTAGATTTTCCTATATCCACACACCAAAACCTAGCTGATTATTTCCAAAGAGATTAACTACCATGAATCCCTTCTTTCCACTTGCATCTTCCTGAGGTTACTTGACTAAATAATCAAATGAGTCCCAGACAATGTCTCAATGTGTTGATGGGATCAGGTCAGATATTGCTTTGTTTACTTTTTGTTTTGAGCAGTAATGCTGCAACACGCAGCATAATTGCGTAGGAGATATACAGAGTAATAGTGAGACACTTGGATTAAGCTCCAAGATGAACCCCCAGTCCCCATGCTCAGCTTCACCCTTGCTTGCCTTGAGGAGAAAGTTCAGGGTCCCCAAGGCAAAGAGGAATTGCTGGCTGCCACACATTCAACATATTAGGGTATAACACAAAAAAGCAGTGGAGATGAATCAAGAGATTGCTGTAGCTTGGTTCAAAACCAGCCTAATTCATCTGAAGCAATTGGTTTTGATTGGTTGTTTTGGGGCCAGCAGACTGAAGAAACCAACAATGTCATTCTACTGCAGTTGAGCCAGATCCTCAATCGGTATATAACGGATCACTAGAACTTGTTCCTGTTGTACAGAGCCCTATTGTAAATAATAAACTAAAATACTTGCTTTAAAAATCAACGTATTTGAAGAAATAAAAGCAGAACAACAATGAAAATATCTGGCAGTAATTACATTTATGCATTTTCTTTAAAATACTTATATTAAAAACCAGCTAGCTGCCTTAATGCTTTGTGATTGGAGATAGTATCAGAAGCTTAAAAACCAGTTTGGCAGCCAACATTTAGTAGACCACATGAGCAATAAAACATACTGATGGAGCCTGGACTCTTTGTCTAAGACCTTGACTGTGGTAGCTGGCACTAGAATCCTCTAAAGAACTGAAGGTAAATTGTAATATCATTCACTTATCTGTAAAAAAATTCAGTGTGATCAGTCCAAGTGAGAGCAATACTCAGAGAATTCAAAATAATTTCATGTCGGTGGTCAAACTCTCAAACTATAGGCAATAATCACGTGGGACAGCATACAATTACAGCTAGCAGTGCATGCTCCTGTTGGACTTGCAAGTTCTTTCCTCTCACCGCTGCTGTCAGGGTGTACAGACTCTCCGTGCACACAGTAAAAAGTCTGTGGCCAAAGACCATGTATTATGGGCACAGATTTAATTCACAGTTTATGGTGCAAGCTTGTTTACCATTTACCTCATTTACCGACTTACTTACCAAAGTTTAGATATAACTCACTGCAGAATGGGGTAAATGGGTGAACTGGAAACTTGTTGAGTCAGATAAAGCTGTTTCTAGAAGGCAAAGTTCCCAGTCCGTAACAATGTCTTGATCTGATGGAAGCACAGCAGAGATGCAGTAGCAAGTGTAGGGGGCAGACTCTTGAAATGAATCATCTACAAAGGCAAAGGCATCACAATGTATGAGAGATGGCAATGTAACCTGCTGAAAGGTAACCAAAAACCAGAGTAAACCACTGTCACTAGGCACCTACTGCAAAGCTCGTCCCTGCCGGTGTAGGACAGAGGGAACAATCTGGAGGACTGCAGTTCTTGAGAAGTGTTTTGGATGGATGGATGGATGGATGGATGGACGGATGGATGGACGAATGGATGGAGTGAGTTACAGCACAGCACAGTAGGACTCATGAGCAAACACAGATGTCCACAATGGAGACATCTCTCTGAGTTGTTCATCTGCAGCTCCTGTTAATAAATGGAGTGAAACAGGCACTTTTAGTATGTGATTCTTCTGATGTCTTATCTTACTCACCTAAGCTTAGATGATTCATGCTTCTCTGGGCTGAGCTGTCAAATGGCTCTGTGTCCAGATCCTGCTCTGCTTGCCTATCAACTACACACTCTGCCTTACGGCAGCTCTCACAGACCACTGCTCCCAGTACTGCATGCTGGGTAAATAACAGAAAAGGACTCCATGACTGGAGAACCAAACTGGTCCTCTGCAGAGTGAACTATTCACAGCGAGGTTGTGTGGTGGCTCATGCATTCAGCCTGGTCACGCAGACTAATCTCCCCCTGCACTCAGTGTTTCTTCTATATCCGTCAAGGCTGGATGTTGATATGATAAATGAGGCATAAAGTGGTATCATACTAAATTCATGTGTTTTGCAGCCTTTTATACTACAGAGAAGTGTAGAGCACCTTACTGTATGCAAGACTCAGGTCTTTTGGCAGATGTTTGTATCATACTCAAGTACAGCACTTAATATACTTGTGTGATTTCTCATGTGTGCTCCATGTAAAGTGATACAAACTACCTTCCTCTTTACACTGTGTACATGCAATATTTATTTTACTTATTAAAACAACATTATACATTATGGAAGAGCAACCGGACACGCTTTGTTTTAAACACTTATAAAAATGACATTCTTATAACTAATTTATCAATAATTTCTTGTATTAGGAGTTTATATTAGCTATTATTATTACTAATCAGTAGCAGGACACAATCAATTTAAATTTTTGTATCTATTTAAAAGGGGAGAAGAAATGCAAAAACAGCATTTGGAAGAAAATTTACCATTCTTAAAGAAGAATAAACAGACAGACTTTTTATACTGAAAGGACAATTCAGGCAATCAGCCCTGTTCACCATTTATATCAATTATAAATTTAAAGATCGACGGGAATATGGAAATCTCTGGAGGCCAGGGGTATTAAAAATATTATGCAGAATTGTCATGCACTGCTCCTAAAAAATAAACTCCAAACCTGTGCGTAATGTTGGAGCAGATAAGCATTTGCAGGCAGGTTGTTGATCCAAAGAGAGTAATTAAAGAAGGTGAGGTCTAAACTTGTCAAAGTCATTTTGCCCTACTTTCCTATTTATAGGTTTCAAAATGGAAAAAGCCTTCAAAAGGATTTGCATCCTAGCTTCCCTCTGTAAAATCCTTCTGCAAGAGATTTGAGAATTAGCTGCTGTGCCTGCAGTATATTAAAATCTTTGACAGCCATCCACTTGGGGAATCCCTGGGAAAAAAAGAAACAACAAAAAAATAACCACCTCGCTTTGCTTCAAAAGGTTCACAGTATCACTTGAAAGTGGAGAATAAATCACCGCTCTTCATAATTGTTCCTAAGGCTTACCCATTTGGTGGGGTCTTTTGGTGGGAAGACGTGTGTGGCCAGGCTGGCGGTGCAGCACGTGGCCCTCCTGGTCCCGGTCCAGCTTCTCACCTGCCGTGAGCTATGGCCGAAGGTGTTTCCCTGCCCTTCCACCACAGACCGCAGCAGGGAGGAGACAGGAGGGGCACTTCTTTCTCTCTCAGCGTGGTTTGGTCGGATGGGGAGTAGGTCTCGTCGTCTTTTCACCCTCAGCACCGCAGCCAACAAATCTGAGCAGGCACTGGAGAAGTGCTGTTTGAAAGGCAAAGAGGAGCAGCTCTCAACATCTGCCACAGGAACTTGCTTGAAAAGATGAGTCAAGAAAGAGAGATGGGTTTTGCCACTGTTAAAGAAAAAAAAATTGTTTGGGTGAAATTTTCTTTACTTTTTCCTGCACCAGTTAAACCTTCTTTAAACTCCATAGAAATATGTTGATAGAAATGTTTTACATGAAAAAGAAAACAAGTTTTTAACCTCGAAAGCTGAAAAACTCTACATTTTTGTTATTCAATATTTTTAACAAAACCCATCTCGAAAAAAATTTAAAACTACAATCCTGATGGAAAAAAAAAGAAAAGAAACATACAACTTCAGTGCAAATTGTTCAACTGTTACATTCTCAGCTACAAAAAATATCCTTTGCATGGACGCTTTAAACATCAAGTTTTCCACTTCCCACAAAAAATAAGAAGTTTGCTTTGGGCAGCTCTCCAATAGACCAGACCTGTGCTTTTTAAAATTGATGACTGAGCCCTGCTTTGCCCTGTGACAGTGCAGTTAAATGCAACCTCTGGCTCAAATTATATTCTTATGTCCCATAGGCAAATGAAGAAACGTTCAGTGAGTAGACAGGTGCTGTTAGGGACACTGTATTATTTGACAATATAACTTTTCACTTTCACTTATCTTAGCTTCCTTGTGGTAGGCCATGAAAAGGCAGGGAGTTATCTAACTCCAATATCACAGCTGTGTAAGCCATGGTAAGATAAAGTTAAGGTAAGATAAAAAGGACAGCTAAAGGGATGAAAATTAAAATATTTTGGGCAAGCCAAGAAAATTGCTGACTCATTTACAAAACCCCTGCGATTATTTGGAAAAATAAGTCAGTGAACAGTTTTGTTTCTTGCTTACTCGCTCAAATTTCCAAGCCATCATTACGAAGTTTAAATGTTTCTCATCAGAAGGATTAAAGGTGAGCTGACATGAGCATATGTCATAAAAGAAATTGCTTCTTCTACCTTGGAACTTTACAATCCTGAGGGATGAGTAATGCATGAGGAAATGTGGCTTTTATGCCCACAATGATCTTGCTGAAGGAAACAATGTGAAAAGTGTCATTTAGATAATTAAAAATGAGAACTAGCAGAAACAGCATCCAGAGACAATCAAAACTTGCCCAGAGGCAAGAAGATAGGCTGGATGCCTCCTTTCTGTTATACTGTTTCTGATTTTGTGGACCAGATTTTTAGCTGTGTAACATGGTGCGAGTCCACCCACAGTCAAGAGTAAGCTGGTTTGCAACAGTCCACCAGCTTTATGGCATTTTAAACTCCTTTTAATTCTCCCATTTTTCCACTGCTACCACCCTTCCAAGAAAGCATCCATCCCACGACACCTTATCTACAAAGGGCTCTGCAGAAGACAGGACCCTGCAGCTACTTGAGTGTCCTGGGAGGAAAGGCTGGCGGCTTGCTTGCTACTGTCAAACTGCTTTAGTTATTTTTAGTTCCTTAAACCATAGCCTAAATTATCTGAGAGTGAAAACCAATGTTTTAGAAAAGAAAAGCCCACTCTCTACTATGTATTGATGTTTCTAATAGGAGATAGCCTCAGACCCAGGCTCTCCATCTTCAGTTTTAAATGAGTCTTCACATGATATCCTTATTTGCTGCTTCTGCATTGCTCCCACCACCTCCTCCCCTGGTTCGCAGAGGTGCAGAGTCACTGACTTCACAAGCATGCCACATCCCTGAAATCTGGCCGCTAAACACAATACTTTTTACTCCAAATATCAAAGGTATCCTGACTCAGGAGCCAAAGGCTCTGCAAGACGATATAGTGACATACCAGTGGTAATTGTTCTGACAAGGACCCTCTGAGCAGTGTCATTGGAGGTGACAGTCACTGGCAGTCTCCAGCTTAGCAGCAAGGTCACTGGGGAAAGGCAGTTTCCACTAATGCTGTCAGGCAGTGGCCATGCACAGTGCAATTGTAGACATATCTTTCTGCCCATGACCAGTTCCCGAGTGACCACCATCCCAGGGGGCAAGACATGGTAAGAAGAATGACAGATAAAGCGCAACACTTACAAATTCCTACACTTTTCCCCCCCAAATGGGGGGGAAAAAAAAAAAAAAAAGAGAAGAAAAAAAGCACAAAGGAAGGAGAAAGGGTTTGTTTCATTTCTACAAAGTATCTCTGCTAAGGAACTGGCAAATCCATGGGTGTGGAGGATCTCTATCAGAGCAAGTGAGACAAGGATGGAGACTTCTCCCACTTCCACGGCTTGCCCTTGTTCCCCAGGAGCACAGTTCACCACTCCTGACCCTCGCAAGTGAATAGCTGGGGAAGATGGCCCATTCTCTGCTCAGGGAACTGAGCACAACTCCATTGCACGTGGCAGAGTTTTTTACTTCCTTGCACATCCAGGAACGTGGAATCTGCCTCCTACTGCAACGGCTGTATGGGCGCCAATGTCAAAGAGACATTCATTTGGAAAGAGGATACTCTGCAAACTGATATGCAAATAAAAGCCATCAGCAAGGAGATGCAGCAGACACACACGGGGGCTCACACACATTGTGCTCTCAGTAAGTTCAGCATTTCACTGACCCAGCCTTCCCTGGAGGTACCACTTGCCCAACAGGTGATGTTTGACTCAGTGGTCATGAGGTGACAATGTGCTAGAAATAGGAAATTCATATCATTTGTATTCCTTTTCCTCTGCTATTCTAAGGGTTGAAAGGGCCACCATTTTAAATTTAATTTACAGGGTATACCGTCTATCTGTTGGAAACACGAGGAAGCAGACCTTGTCCTAGTATTTATCAGACACATGCCGCCCATCTGCTTGAGCTGGGTCGAGGAGGATTTGCTGTTAATCCTTCAGACCCATCTGCAGGGGGTTCAAAATGCTGACCAGAAAGCTAGACAAGATGAGGTTTATTTAATTAAAAAAACTGCTCCGGAGGTTACTGGAAATCACTCTGAAGAAGAAATAGCTTTTGATCATGTCACTTCTAGGGAAGGCGGGAGGGGAAGGGGGATGGGGGAGGCAGGCAGAGTTTGCATCAAAATAAGACTGTGACTATCAGTAAATAAATAAAGTGATAGAGCTGCACCAAATAAACCTGTTCCCGTGAGGGAACATTTCTATCTACCTGTTACATCAAATACAGAAAAACTAAGCCCCCATTCCAGCTTGGATGTTTCGCCACCACACGGCAGGGCTTGGCCTCTAATCTGGGCCAAGTATGAAAGGCAGAAATTGGGTTACTCGCGCACGCACACACACACACATACGCACACAGACAGACACACGCACACTAATCTGCAGGTTTGTTTGCGTGGATCTGAAAAGAAGGCAGACACAACCTAGAAAACAACCCCAAAACTGCAGCAGGTTAGCTCTTTAAAACCTGGCATTTATGTTTGCCTGCTCTTTGGGAGAAACACCAGTTTCTAGGGAAGATGGCTAACCTGAGCTTCATCACTTTAACATTTAATTGCAGCTTTTCATAATCAGGGCTACCACCATCCCAGATCCATTTATGTGGAAGTGAGAAACAATAAAATCCCATCTACATTTGCTCTGCTGAAAATGGACATCTGTTAGTAACGATATTATTTCTAATGAAATATTATGTACACAACTGGTTTAATGCAGTGCTGCCGTTTGGGAGAAGTGGCTTTTCGTGGGAATAATCCTTGTTCTTCCAGCTCCTGATTGTTATTTTATGGCAATATAATGCATGACAATTTTCAAAGTAATTCGTACAGACAATTTGCCCCTACCTCTCCCAGGGCTCTTTGAAATGCTGTGCCTGTTCCTAATCAGATTCCTGTGCTGGGGGTTACACAATCATTTTCTTTTTCTTTTCTTTTGTTTTAAGCACAAACATCCTTAGAAAAAGCAAAAGCGGAGGCAGAACTGAGCACCAGGGAGAACAACAAGCAGCAAATAGCAATAATCCTGACAATAAGCTGTGAAACACATTGCTGGTCCTGTACCTGGCACACCGGTGAAATACAGCTCCATCTAGGGACAAGGTACATCCATCCTGCAGAAAAGATAAATTTTGGAAACCGTGACCGGGAACAATGGGGAGATCTTATTCTCCTGCAGAGTGGCAAGTAAAGATTCATGCTGCTTGGGATCAGATAGCAAGCCTTCTGCTTTGTGGCTGAAGATAACCTCTGAGCAAAGTAACTTTATCTACAGCAAATTATTCCTTAGCTTCCCATTGCAGGATTTGCTTCACCTTAGTCTGAAGCAAGTGGTGCTGGCTACTATCAGATAGAGGGCTAGAGGGACGTCTGCTTTGATTTAATAGGGAAGTTCCCATGGAAAGTGCTGGGGCAAAGTAAGAAAATCTCATCCAAAGATTGTGGAGACAGAAATTCACTGAACTTCTTTTATGATGACCAAGCTAACCAACTATGCAGAGATTTGACCATATAGATATAAGGTCTCTGATGTTTAGCAGGCTACTAAAATAGATAATAATAGATAAAATAGATAGACAAAACTTCTGGATGTACAGCTTCAAGTTATCTGTGAGTCTTTTGTTCCCCTGAGTCTTCCAATCCACATCTTTTTACTTTTTACTGAGTAAACTGGGCATTTCCCGTAGTTGTTTCTTCTCAGTCATGTAAATGTGACATTAACCCTTCCTAACTGTCCATCTTGTGTGCTCAGAGCCCAAGGCTGTGTGAAGGATCGGACACCCAGCCTTGCCTGGCCTTGCTACAGGGACAGAGGACATCACTGCTGCCTTAATTAACCTTAATATTTTTCCTGGCAGTTGCTTCATTCATGGCGGCATTGACAAAAAGAAATATGCACCCCTACATTCCAGGGCAAGCTTTGGATTTGAGGTACTGCTGAATTTATATTTCCAAGACACTAGAATGAGAGTCAAAGGCACCCAGGGTGACAGCATGTTTCCTTCTGCCATCTCCATCAGAGGGAGCGTGTGTGCAAGCACCTCGGGTCGCAGCAGAGTCCACCAGATCCCCTTTAATGGGTTTCAAATCTCTGCGAGCCCTGAACATCACAAGGCAAAACATCTATTTCAGACCCCTCATAGGTCTTACAGGGAATTCTTAATGAAAGTATTTAAAAGGTAGCAAAGCCCAATTTCCCAGCACAGATACTTAAAACGCACACAGATCCTGTGTTTACAAATGCAGAGTGGAATTTGCACATGCAATTAAGTTGATTGACATTTTCTCACTGTGTAGATACCTTCATCGGCAAACATTTGTGCAAGCAATCAAGTGAGCTATATTTTTAAATGCCCACCCTGGCATGCAGAAGGAAACGTCCCAGCCAGGCAAGGAAACAGCAAGGACGCAACTTAGATGAATTCAACTGAGCACTTGTCAACAAATGTAATGAACAGGAAACCAGAGAAGCAAATGACAAAAGCCATTGGTTCTGGGAAAAGTGCCTAAGAGACGGTGTTAAAAGTGTCTCAGGAACAAGCAAAGATCACCTGGTATGTCATTTTTGTCATAATTACTTGGCAAAGAAAACAGTGAAGTCAAAAATCACAGTGGTGCACCACAGCCCTCCTGTTAACAAAGCGAGGCTATCGATCCCATCACTCATTTATTTAGGAGATAGAATTTTAAACAGGAATGAGAACATAGTTACCATCAAATCAGCTGTCAGCTGGATGTCACCCTAGGCAATTAGCATGCTCCTAATGTGCAACAAATTCTAAGCCCAAATTATGTCCTCAGATGCCTGTGTTCAGCTCACACCGACTTTGCAGAACACACAGTTTAGAGCACAGAAACAACAGAAGATCTGCAGGTAGATATTGCAGAGGCTTTAGACAAACAGCCTTGGCCGGGAGAAAAGAAACGGGAGAGGAGATCTACCATGGATGCTGCTAACAGAGCAGAAAGTGTGAAAAACCCTTCCTGCCAGACGAAGGAAGCAAGCCTGCAAATGTGCTGTCTTCTGCCCAAAGCAGCACTGGAAATGGACTGTAAATACATTTGTAAGCACTACAGGTAGTTAGCTATTAATATTTCTGGGGCTGACCCGTGGCAGGTATAAGTCATCCAAATTCCACTGATTTCCTTGGTTCATACCAGCTGTGGCTCCATCTCTGTGTTATTAAAGACAATAAATCTCTTCTTTGGGCCAAATTTAGTCCTAGCTATGTCACTGTGACGGGATTAGCTCCACTGAAACTAATGGGGGAAAGTCTGAGCTCACGTGGGAACGGAGAACAGAATGTGGCTGCAGTGCTTGTTAAAGTAGAACCTTCACACACACATACATACGCAAACCTATTAGTTGCATGTTGGATTGATTGAATATTTTCCCTTAGAAAAAAGAGGAAAGAAACTACTTTTCCTTCAGAAAATGATATTCCACACAAACCAAGATTTTCCACACAAAGAAAAAATGTTTCCCAAAAATGTTCCAGTCAGAAAACTGATGGTTCTTGTTTTGTTCTACATTTACCTGAGCCAGCACACTGCATGCTGGAAGACTAGAGATTCCCCCAAGTAACCCAACTGCTGGAAGAAATAAGGGCACAATTATGGTAGATACAGTTTAACCAGTGGTGGGCTTTCCTGGGATCACAGGAAAGGTAGAGCTACAGCTCCTGTAAGCAAGAGGCTGTTCAGGCAGAAGCAAATGATGACCTGATCCAAGCAGAACTATTTCATTTTAACTCAAAATGTCAACATGAAACACTCTGACATTTGCAAATCAATTCTTTTTAGGAACTATGTGTTCCAATTTGAGATGAAAACAAATATGAAAATACCAGAATTTCCCATGGGACAGAAATTCTATTTTTTCAATGAACAGTAGGAGCTATCTCTATCGAGAGGGCATTTGTCTATTTCAAAGCCACTGTTTTCTATGGCTGTGTCTAAACATAACTAAAAGAGAGTCAGGAACCAAACACTCATCTCAAAGCCGCAATGCACCTGGAGATCCCTCAACTTTATCCNATGGGACAGAAATTCTATTTTTTCAATGAACAGTAGGAGCTATCTCTATCGAGAGGGCATTTGTCTATTTCAAAGCCACTGTTTTCTATGGCTGTGTCTAAACATAACTAAAAGAGAGTCAGGAACCAAACACTCATCTCAAAGCCGCAGTGCACCTGGAGATCCCTCAACTTCCCGATCCCCTGTTCCAGTGTACCCTCACGTGGAGAATTTTTTCTTGATACCTAACTGGAATTTTCCATGATGCAATTTATGGCTGTTGCCTTTTGTTCTTTTGCAGTGTGCCTCCAAGAACAGTCTGTCTCTGTCTCCTCTATGACCATTAATTCATTGAAGCCAACTTGTAGATCATAGATCCCCTCTCAGCTTTCCCTTCCTCTGGCTGAACAAACCCGGGACTCTCAGTCTCTCTGTGCACACCCTGTACTGCTGGCTCCTGGTCACCTTGGTGGACTCTGCTGTTGGTCTGTGTCTCCTATCAAGGAGCCCCAAACTGTACACAGCTCTGCATATTTAATCAATGAGTGGCACAAGTGACAAGGGGTCTGAAGTTTGAACTTGCTCCTTGAACTTCCTTTAGAATCATAGAATGGTTTAGGTTGGAAAGGACCTTGAAGATCATCCAGTTCCAACCCCCCTGCCATAGGCAGGGACACCTCCCACCACACCAGGTTGCCCAAGGCCACGTCCAGCCTGGCCTTGAACACCTCCAGGGATGGGGCCTCAACAACCTCTCTGGGCAACCTGGGCCAGTGCCTTACAACCCTCAAAGTAAAAAATTTCTTCCTAATGTTCAATCTAAACCTGCCCTCTTCCAGTTTGAAGCCATTCCCCCTCATCGTATCGCTACATGCCCTAGTAAAAAGTCCTTCCCCAGCTCTCCTGTAGCCCCTTTAGGTACTGGAAGGCCGCAATAAGATCTCCCCGGAGCCTTCTCTTCTCCAGGCTGAACAGCCCCAACTCTTTCAGCCTCTCCTCATAGGAGAGGTGCTCCGGCCCTCGGATCATCCTTTCCTTAGCAGCAGTCTGCTGGATGGTTTCAATGGCATTTTCTAACTCTTAGCAGAGAGTGACAACACTCCTGTCTACTGTAAACCAGCTCAACTCATCTTTGTTGGTGATACGGATGTTGGGGTGGAGTGCACCCTCAGGAAGTTTGCAGATGACGCCAAGCTGTGTGGAGTGGTCGACACGCTGGAGGGAAGGGACCTGGACAGGGTCGAGAGGTGGGCCTGTGCAAACCTCATGAAGTTCAACAAGGCCAAATGCAAGTTCCTGCACGTGGGCCGGGGCAATCCCATGCTCAAATCCAGGCTGGGTGGAGAATGGATTGAGAACAGCCCTGAGGAGAGGGACTTGGGGGTGTTGGTTGATGAGAAGCTCAACATGAGCCAACGATGTGCCCTCACAGCCCAGAAGGCCAATCGTATCCTGGGCTGCATCAAAAGAAGCATGGCCAGCAGGGCAAGGAAGGTGATTCTGCCCCTCTTCTCTGCTCTCGTGAGACCACACCTGGAATATTGCGTCTGGCTCTGGAGCCCCCAACATAAGAAGGACATGTTGGAGTGTGTCCAGAGGAGGGCCACGAAGATGATCAGAGGGCTGGAGCACCTCTCCTATGAAGACAGGCTGAGAGAGTTGGGGTTGTTCAGCCTGGAGAAGAGAAGGCTCCAGGGAGACCTTATAGCAGCCTTCCAGTATCTGAAGGGGGCCTACAAGAAGGCTGGTGAGGGACTTTTTACAAGGGCATGTAGTGATAGGATGAGGGGGAATGGCTTCAAACTTGAAGAGGATAGATTTAGAATAGATATTAGGAACACAGTTTTCACTCTAAGGGTGGTAAAGTACCGGAACACATTGCCCAGGGAAGTTGTGGATGCCCCATCCCTGGAAGTGTTCAAGGCCAGGCTGGATGGGGCTTTGAGCAACCTGGTCTAGTGGGAGGTGTCCCTGCCCATGGCAGGGGGGGTTGGAACTAGGTGATCTTTAAGATCCCAATGGAGCCTCGCTGATTTATACCTGGTCTGGATGAGTCTGGCTGACTCCTGGACAACTCCATTACAATTCCCATTTTAAACAGATGAAGCCATGATTGCAAATCAAATAGCTAAATATCCAATGACACAACAAATGTTCCTGGGAAGAACAACCCAATTATGGAATTTGTAAATGGACAATAGCATGTGGAGCTGTAGCTTGTGTGTGTTTGGGGGTGGGGGCAGCAGATCCCAGCATGTGAGCAGAGAGAAATGGAAAAGTAAACATTCAAGAAGAGCAATACATAATTCTTTGCACCAAAGCACATGGTAGTCATGCTACAAAGCTGACTGCGATGAAAATGCTAAATGTATTTTCAAGCAGTTTTTCATCATCTTGTAGTGCAAAGTAAGAGCTGGAAACAAAAGAGGGAAGCCAGCTCTGCACACCTCCAGCCAGTGCTCTGGGGAGAAACACTGACATCAGGAAAAACAATCTCAAGCCACAAGCCACCAGAAAGTGCCCAAACATCCAGTGTGAATAACCACCACTACATGTGACTGCCTTCTCTTGAGACCCTGATCACGAGTCTGGGCACCAACTGCTTTTCCCCATCACACAAACCATCCCTCACAAAAACAGATACCCTGCGTAGGGATACCTGCTCTTTGGATTGCCATTAACATTGTGTTTCCATGGGATGTTCCACCTTTCTTGCCAAAGGATGAGCTCCCCAGTAGCTTTGGTAGTCCCCTGTTTCCTGTGCCTTGTTACCAGGGGTTTACATCTGGCCAAGGGAGGGCTTTGCTCCCCAGATACCTGTGGAAAGGCTTTCCCCAATCTAGCTTTGGAAGAGACCCTAAAATACGCAGAACATGAAGCTCTCTCCCAGTTATTCATCCTATAGTCTCACTTTCTGTTCTCTTATCTGTTCCAAAATATATAGCCTTTACGTTTCAGCCACACAAACTAGACACCTTTGACTAAACCTAGGCTTCCACATTATCACAGCAATTACACATCTCCTGTCTCCAATTTCTTTAAATAGAGCTGATTAATATTCAGACTTTGCAATCCCTTGATTAAACAAGACACCCACAAGGAAGACGCTACTAGAGACCAGTTGCCAAACTGGAAACTCCCTGTCAAAAATTATAAAAGAATAAAGAAAAAAACCCAGGCTCTTTCATCTGCTTCCTATGAAGTCTCAGCTGTGTCTGTGTCACTGTGCAGAAGGCAATAAGAGACGATGTCGACAGATGGGGAGCTGAGGACACAATTCACCCAGCCTTCAAGAAAGCTTACAGTCCCGTACTATACATTAATCCACAAGGTCAGTAATGGGGAGGGGGGGAGACACTAACCGTGTAAGCAGATAAAGAATTAAGATGGAGGTAGCAGACAAAGCAGGCATGTCTGCAGTATTTAGTGTGGATGGGGGAATCTGGTGGAATGTCACAGGGGGCATTTCAGCTACGGGGCCCTTTGCCAAAGGCATGACCAAAGGGGAAGAAAAGAGCAGAAGGAAAGAAAAGGTGCAGGAGACACTCATCCAAGTGACAGTCAGTGCTGAACAGGGAGTAAATTAATCCAGGATGACACTGACAGACTAGGATTAAGTAGCTCACCCATGTCATTAGGTTGCATGCACATATAGATGAGCTAACAAAGATAGGGACAATGCTTACCCCAAATAATTGAGGACACAAGGAAAAAGGGGTCAGGGGAAGGTTATAAAAATAGTAGATTAGGAAGTGTCCAGAGAAGCCTTTCAAGTCAGCCCTTTCCTCACTCATTCCCTTGCTAAAATATCAATTTCTATTCTGATCCCCTCTCGTGTCACCTACCTGACTTCCCTTTCTTTCTTGTTCATCTCCTTCTCTTCCAGCCTGTCCAAAATATCAGTTTCTTTTCTTGATTTACCACACACGTCGTCTTGCTCTCCAGCCACTACATTTCCTCCTAGCCCTCCAATGCAATCCTATCAAGCTCCACTTCTTTCATAGAAGCCATCGCTATGGTTCAGCTGACGAGGGGTAACTTGCTAAGAAATGTTAACTCAATCACTTGCCATCATGGGTCCAGAGCAGACACAACCAATGCACATCACTTGTAATATGGTTAAGACTTTTAGGATACAGTCACTGAGCTGAGACTGCTAAATAGTGGGCTCTGCTTCTCTCTTGCCTGCACCACTGAATTCGTGCGTGACCAGGTGCATCACCTCAGTTCTGTAGTTTAATTCCTCCTTCCCTTTGCCGAGCCACCTAACTCCTTCACCTGAAATCTGCCCAGGGAGTTCCTCTTGCTTTGGTGATGTGAAGCACACACAGCACAGCCTTTCAGGTATGGTTTCAGGACCAGTTTAAGGCAATCTACAACAGCGCAGCTGCCAAAAAAGGACAGGGCTGCATTTTTCCTCTTCATTCATATTGGTTGATACACTCAAATTTTAATTATTTCTGGGGCTGAGGTACAATTCACTGCAGAGCTACAAGAACTCTGCAGCAGGCACAAGCGAGGAGGTGGACATGCATATTTGGAGATGGAGGCAGCAAATGGTTTCAGACTCCACCTCTGAGCTCTCCTGCAGTACGGATAGTACTGACAATAAGAAATCAGGGCTTTGCATATAGTGCTGCTCTGTCCGCAAGCTTGCCTGATACTGTACTTTGAGTTTCTTTAGTGCTTGCCCGTTCAGGGTCCTCAGTGCTCTCTGCCAGCAAACTTTCACACTCCCACACTGGAATAATGAAAGCTGAAGACTGGTAATACTCACATCAATGTGAAAGTGGGTTAAATCACGGCTGGTAAATTAAAAAATGATCAATCTCACTCAGAGCTGGCAATGAGATAAGACTTAACTATGTATCACCCAAGTGGGAAAAAGAAAAGAGCTGTTTCCCCTCTAAGGCCTCTGTTAATGGCATCTCTGCCCAGAGCAGGGACATTCATCAAAGACGTGTGGCTATCCTTTTGTTTCAGTTTTTCTTCCTCCAGACTGTTGCAATTAGCATTTCTTAATGCAGCTCAGCTGAAACTGCCACTAATACAATCCAAAGTTGCTAACTACAATGTCATTGTGCACCATAACAAATGTTTGCTTAAAGATCAATAGGTGAGGCCAGTGTTAATTGTTAAATTAAACATAAACATTGTCAAAACACATCCATCGTTATTCTTCCACCTGATGACATGAACCTGGAGATCCCTTGGTGACCTTATATTCAGGCTCGGTGACCTTCAGGTGGTTTGCATCAGATTATCTTTACCTTATGCAAACTTAGTGTTTTAATTGATCATTTTAGAATACAGCAGATTGCAGAACTCATGTAGTCTCAGGAGGGTTTTCTTTGACAAACATTCTCTGTGGGGTTAAAAACATATATAGGGTACTTGGGAACATTTGTAGGGTACAGGGAAACTTGGAGTTAAATATGACACAGTTTGTCTGCAGCCTATCATGATAACATCCATTTCTAACCTGCCTCGATTATCTGCTGAACTCACCAGAGCCAAGAAAGTGTTGCAAAACAGAGTACTTCAGGTGACAATTTCCAGATGCTTTGCCGACTGGTGGGATTCAGTTCCTACTTTCTAGTCATGGGAAGAGTCACAGTTCTGAGGACGGGCACCATGGATGATGCAAGAAGATAAAAAATACTGGGCTTCAGCACGGCACAAGTACCATTGCTCCCAGTGAACAGGTAGTTACATTGCTTGTAGCAGTGAACAGGAACTAATTCCTGCTCTGCTCCACCTTCCTACTGTGCTGCTATTGCCAGGTAATTAGAGCTTGCTAGAGGCAGTGGAGAGCCTGAAACAATTACTCCAACATGCATTATCTGTCATATGCATCTTAGGATGTTAAATTCACTGTAGAATTTGAAGGGCTATTCTAAGTCATTGAATCTGTTTCTTTACACCACAGGGAACAAAACTGAACAGGTTTCATTGGTTTATCAAACACCATCTTAAAACTATTGAATTTTTTTTGTCCCAATCACACTGGTGGGGTCTGTTGCAGAGCCCCTTTCCTCTGTCAGTTAAAAGCTTCCCTCTAACTTCCAGCCTTGATTTATTCAGAGCCAGTTCCTGCCTATTTGTTCCTGTGCCAGCATTTCAGCTTATATAGCTCTTATCCCTCCCTAGTGTTTACCCCCCCGATGCATTTCTGGAGAGCAGGCCTATCTCTTCCCAGCCTTCATGTTATTAGGCTGAACAAGCCCTGCTCTTTCAGCCTTCCTTCATAAAAGAGGTTCTCCATTTCCCCAGTCACCCCAGTAACCCTGCCAGTCTGAATCTTAAACATGGGTAACCACAACTGTCCCGCTCAGGTTTTCCTTCGTGTCTTCTGTAACAATATTAACATTACTATAGTTCTACAATAAAATGCACATATTCTAGGGTTGCGGTTGTTCTGTTCACAGTCAGGTTGCATAGTGGCCCATCTTCATTCCCCAAGCATTTAACACAGTCTTTCACTATGCCTGTCTTTCAAGCTGAAGAGTCCATGGTTTAAGGCAGCAACTTCTGTTAGTGGTCCCAATGTGCATTGACTTTGTACTTCACAATACCCACATTCTGTAAGTTGATACAAATCAACAGCGATCCCAAATTTTCTATCAGCAGTGTGTTTCATTAACTTAAACAATTCCATAACCACTTTCCAGTTCCTCATTTCTTCTTCCCAAGTCACCTTCCCTCTTTGCCCTTTTGACCACTCTTTGCACCATGACAGAACACTGGTTTTAATCCTCACCTTCTCCATCGTCATCACAAATTCCCTGTACAGCACAATATATTCAATTCTTCAGAGCAACCCAGCTACACTACGGCATCGCACTGTTCTTGACTTCTGCTCATTGAAAGCTCTCCAAGGAGCCCAGCACAATCTCTCTCTCACAAACCCATCTTGCATTTATCCCATTTTTCATGTGCCTTCACGTGTTCAGTTATTTAAAAAGCTGCTCTAAAGCATTGCATAGTATTGAGGTACAGCCAGGAGTTTCCCTAATCACTTTTCAACAGCTGCTCCATCCTTTATTACAGGTACCGTGTTTGCTACTTTCCAGTCAAATGCTCAGGGCATAGTACTCAGGCTTTGAACAGTTTATTGAGAATCTTTGCTACAGGGATGGTGATTTCATGTGTCAGTTCCTTCTCTCTCCTGGGACTGATCTGATCCTTACAGACTTGAACACACAAAGCGCTTGGAGTTCTGCATACTGCACATGAACCTCTCCAGTTCTATTGACTCATTCCCATTAGCCATCTTCATCCCTAGGGAAAGCCGAGGTAGTGTCCCTTCAATGTCTGGATGACACATACTAATACCTAACCCATACTTATTGCGTGGTAGACCCATTCATCCTTTTTCTTTTCATTTATATGGCTAGTGAGCCTTTTATTTTTTCTTTTCCTTACTGTACAAGATTCTCTCAGTTCCGTACCCTAACTTTAGACCTTCATCTCCTAACCTTCAAGACAGGGCTTCTTTACCTGATCTACTGCTTCTTTGGTTGCTAGCACATTCCATTACACTCCATATACCCTTTTCAAGGCTACTATTTATCTGCTCAGGTCTAAATCCCTTCCTGACAGGTTTTCTCACTGGTGAGCAATGCAAATTCCAGATAGTTGCTACACCTTCTTTTAAAGAAATTGCCAGCATTTTACATGTCCAAACCCTTGAGTTGTCCTACCCTACTAATCTCACCTGCTTTAGACACCAGCATGAGTTACTGCTGGCTATGAAAATGTATTTACAGTTTGGGGACCCTCTCTTTGCCTTTTTTTACAGGAAGGCTGAAACCATTAATAGCGTTAACATTTGTTAACTAGCTATGCAGTGAAGGGCAAGATGAATCCTCAATGCTTGTACACGCAAGCTGTCTTCCCATCTCTAGGCAGCTTTGCAGTAACAGGGAACGTGTGAAGCTTTGTCTGTCTTGGCTCTGATATACAGCCTGCTGCTTTTTATAGTCCCTGGTCGAAGCCTAGACAACGCCCCAAGCACCAGTTGAGATTTTGAACCCAGGTTAACAGGTAACAACTCTTCTGCACTATGATCATCCCATAGATCAAATTGTCTGCCCGTATGATTGAGGCTACACATGTCTCTCTTCAAGTCTGCACTGGCACGACTGAACTGTTATCGGTGTTACACAGAAATAAGTTGCCTTCTGATGGGATTCTTGAGTGGAGCACTGCGTAAACCCTGCAGTTTTAATTTGCTGGAAGGAAGAATACCACTTTGATATTCACCCTCACTTCTGTCAAACAAGATACGTGCTCTGATCTGCCATGACTGCAATTTCATAACTTCAGAAATACACAGCCGCACAGCAGCGAGGACGTGTTTTTGCTAAAGTCAACAAACCCAACATGATACTGTTTTAGGTTTCCTGTTATTTTTCACTGTGTTGTTAAGGCTGTTTGGTCCTCTCCTAACAAACACGTTTATTCACGTTACACAGATTTGAGATTTGATAATTACCTAAAAGCATGCAAGTCTCAAGCCTTGTAGAAGCACGCCAGTCTCAAGCGTATCAGGATCCACGATAAAACAGTGATAATAAACACTGACATTTCATCAAGAAGGGCATGCAGAGCTAGAATTAGGGGGACTGCTAAAAACTTGAAACAGCCTCCTTACGTCCTCTTCTTTCTGAAAAACCTAACAACAAAGCAAGAGACAGAAAGAGATAGAGATCTCCAGAATTCAACTTCTCCACACCATTAATTATGGCAGTTAGAAGAATCAAGCGCCTTGGACAGATTTTGCCGGGATTCAGGAAAGCGCTTTAACTTGGGTTTAAGTTTACCCTCTGTTTGGAAAGTACTTAAGTATAGGCTTAACTTCGAGCAGACGTTTAAGTCCCCTTGACTTCAACATGTGCTCAAGTGCTACCTACAAAGGAAGCATTTTCCTGAAGCAGGAGACCATCTTGGCTTAGGCACTGGATTAGCTGTCAAGAGACGGGGATTTGTTCCTGGCTCTACCCCTGGCCATCCACAGGGTGAGCCCAGGCAAACAACATCCCCACTCTGTGCTTCAGTTTCACCACCTGTAAAATGGAGCTAACTGCACTGCCCTTTGCAAAATGCTCCAACGCATGAAAAGCATTATATTTAAGAAGTACACATTCATATCGTTATGCTTGGGGCTTTCTTGCACCGTCCTTTCAAACAACTGGTGCTGGCAACTGCTGGACAACGAGGGATCTCGGCTGCCCATCCTCCTTATCCTTCCCTGTTAATTCAGCGTAAGGGCTGACTGCATTGGCCGATTTCCACTGTTTACACATCTCTTAGAAACGCCTTCTTTTTTTTTTTTTTAGTTTTAGCATACAAAATTCCATTGAAGTTAATGGGTTATTAAGTTGTTGGATGCATTTTACACCTTCATATGTGAAGTGAGTTTGGATTTTCATTAGTTAGAGCTAACACCAATTTTCAATAAAATATTAACCAAACACACACAGAAATAGTTCATGTGGATCTATCCACTACTTCAATAAAATTAATAGACTTAGATATTTACTCTTGCCCCAGCAGTAATATTTTCCCACATTACATTTCAAACAATGAAATGACACTAAATTCATTTAAAACAAATTTATATTATTGTTATTTTAAACAATACTTAATTCAATTTCAGTGTTTGGCATGCAAAGTTTGAAAATATCAATATTATTGTTTAATGTAAAAAAATAATAATAATTCAGCCACAAATTATTAGCATATGCAAGCTTCCCAAATGACTTCCAGGGCTGGTATTTACATTAAACTGAAAATGAGCAAAACCAGCCAGATGTAACTGTGCCATACGGAGAATGGAGCTGCTAAGACTTAAAAAAAAGAAAAGAAAAAGGGCATTCAGCCCCAATTTCAATCCTCTCACCTGCACTTGGTGGTAGCTGGTCCAGGGAAGTGTCACCGTGTCACCACAGGTTTGCTGTGGCTGAACTGAAGAGAAAACAGAGGGACACGAAGATGAAGAGAGATGGGGAGGCAACCCGCACGTTGCTCACTGTGGAGCTTTCTGGGCTGTATTTGTCACTAGCAAACCTCTAAATATATGCCAAATGGCATCACGTCCCTCACAGATGGGGAAACTGAGGCACTGCAGCACTTCTTACCATGGAGGACACTGGAGATACAGCCATGCAGGTGGGGGGACACGAGCCCGCCGCCATTGCAGCCCGTCCTCCACGCCACAGCCCAGCCCTCACCTCTCTGTTGTCCCCGCGGTCAGCATGGCTCCTCGCACAGCAGGATCTGTCCCTGGTGAGACAACACCCCAGCCGACAGCCTGCCCTCCGCCATGCAGCTGTGGTAAAGCTTCCCCTCAGGGCCAGGGGGCGGCGGCAGCCATGTTGTGTGTGCCGCTCCCTGCTGCGGCTTCCTGTCATGGCGGGCCCTGAGGGGACTGTGCCTGGAGGGCAGCAGTATTATTACTTAGTAATAGCGTATATTATATACTATAATAGAATAACCTACATTGTTCTGCCTCTAATATATTATTATAACCTTTAGATTAGCGCATATACTGCAGCAACACTGTGTGTCAGGTTCCAGCTCAGCACAGAGCTGGGCTGGGGGAGCACAGGCCATAGAGGCGAACGCTTCAGAGGGACAACTCTACCCAGCTGTTTCCTTAAAGGATATCAGATGCCTTGTAATATCTTGGCCTCCCCATGGTCTTGTTGGGGGAAAGGCCATTTTAATCTTTCGGGACAGATATTTCGGCTGAAGAAGAGGAAGGGGATTGGAAGTAAGAGGAGGTTGGAATAAGCCCTGGGTTTGTTTGAGCTGCCTGGAGGCTGCTGAGAGGATGGCAGCATTTGCAGAAGTGTGGGGCTGATTTCTTGTGCTTTCATTCCAGGTATGACGGGTTGGGACAGCTGATCAGCATCACCCCGTAACACCAGTGTTGCTGAGCCATGCACTGGCTGTCCCGTGGCCTGAGCAAGCTGTGGGATCAAACCCTTCTGCACATGGGATTTAACACCAACTCATGGGGAAGCAGTGTCAGCACAGTGCAGGTGAATCCCACTTCGCACAAACCACATTTGAAACAACCAACTTTTCAAAGCTTGTAAACCATGTGGAGAGGCAAGGTAAATAACGTGCTCACGACATGTCCCCTAATGCTCCACCAACAGGAAAGAGATGCTCCATCACTTGGAAACAAGCTGCTCCCTGAAAATTGCCAGGATGGCTCTTGCCGAGCTTTCCCGCTAATGACAACATATCGATGGAGCCTGGGAATGCCCGCAGAAAACCAGTGACTCAAGGCAACCTTTGAGGAAATCACAAAGTATATTTAGATTCGATCTTTGCCTGCTAACACGGTCCTTTAAAACCCTTTTAACAAAGAAGCTGTTGCCATTCGAGGATGCCTTCCCCATGTTCAGCACTCAGAGGAGCTCTGATTCAGAATAAAACAAGTGGCTAGAGGAGTGTGTGGGTATTTAGCTAATTATATGTTTGGTAAATTTGTGTTTTAAAACAATGCTGCTTGTCTCCTCCCTTTTCAGAGTGCCAGTTCACTGGAGTGTTTCCCATGGATTGGCAATTAGATGTAATTAGGTCTTGTGATTTCCGCATTTGTCTTCGTGTCACAAAGTTTACTACTAAAAATGCTCATTTTGATGGTAGGCGTTTTCTAATTGCTTACAGCCTGCAGCAGTAATAGAAACCATTGGCAGCCGCAGCACCTGAGTTTACTGTTGGATCAAGGCATTACTCCCCGCTCAACTTTTCAGGAGGGTTTTGCAGCTCCAGAAGTCTCAGCCAGCACTTTGTCTGGGGCAGCTGCACTGAAGTCAAGGACAGGGGACTTAGACCTGCCTGCTGGCTGACAGGGCAAATCAGCTAGTAATTTGGGAGGTGGGTATGAAGTTAGAGCCCAATTTAATAGCTGCTAAAAATTTAGAGAGGAGGAATTGAGCTCTTTTTCTTTTTTTCCAGAAAAACGTGTCAATGTTGAAGTGCTAATTTACAAACCTTTTCAGGTCTGAGACTAACATTACCTCAGTCCCATGGAAGGCATTTTTGTGCAGTTTGTAGAAGGGACCAGTCTGCTGTGCATTTCCCAGTTGGATAGGACAAGAAGAAACAGGATTAAGATGCAAAGGAAAATACAAATTAGGCAGTAGGAAAACCTCTGTAGAGTGAGAATTGCAAAGTGGTGAACCAGGCTGGTGGTGGTACAGTTTTTTTCTGAACTGGAGATCTTTAAGAACAGGTTAGGGAAGTATCTAGCAGAAGTGATTTTGATTTAGTAGAGTACTGGGGCTGGGAGATGGACTAAATAGCTTCCTTATTCTTTGGTTTTACGAGTAGCACGGGTCTTTCTCAGCCCACCATTGTAGGTAGCGTCTCACTGTGTGCATTTGTCATGTAAGTCATATGGGCACCAGTCCCTTCTCCTGGCTGGATCTTCTAAGCTCTTAAATGCATTCCCCTGAAGAGTGCATAGCAGAAGGGCGTATTTGACAAGCACAATTGGAGATAAGCAGCCCTGAGGAGTTTTAGGACATTGAAGAAAGAAAATAATCTTCTGGTTTCTTCTTTGCACAAAAAAGATTTAAAATTACTCCATCCCCTCTGGACGGCAGAAAGAGACCCTCTAAACCAGATAATCTCCAGCTCTTAGACAGAACATTTTCTCTGTCGATCTCAAAGATCTTTGCGAAGGAGGTCAGCAGCATGATCGTGGTTTGCTGATGCACACAGGTGTGCAGATCTGGGTTGTGGCCACACTACCAGGTAAGCAGAGATGGGAGCTGCTTTTTCTGCTTGGAGGCAGATCACCCCTTCTTGCAGACGGAGAGCACCTCCAGCCTCTGCATCTGTGTGGGCAGACCAGCTGGGCCCCAGCAGAGCTAAGCTTGCCACGTCTAAGTCCATCAGCAGACACCATAAGACCAGCTCTTTCTTAGCACTCTGCAGATGCTTTGTACCTCGCCGACTGCTTGGCGACATGGACAAGAGGCGTGTGTGCGTCACAAAGTATAGTGATGACTCTTCCTTACAACGCTGTGTAAACATATTACTAGCAACAGGCTTGAGGTTGACCCCACAGATCATGGGGTGGAGCAGGAGTAGAGCTAAAGGCACTATCCAGTTGTCACGATGTTTTCCAGGCTTGTGTCTTTGCCTGGAGCAAGCACACTTATGGATGACACATGTGGTTGTGCACATTCCACCTGCAGAGATTGCAGCTCTTTGTCTAGTAAATGCTGCTGTGACAAAGCTGTTCCCTATCACTCCCTTTTATTAAATGTTTGCTACAACACTGGCGCAGTGCTTTTCTCAAACTCCACAATCTTGAATTTAGAGAAGAATTCTCTATGAATTTAGAGAAGAATTCTTTTTGAATAGAGAAGAAGCACAGAAACAGTGTATGTGTGCACAGGGATAACACCTATAAATTCAAAGTCTGGCAGCCCTGACATCATGTAAGACTTTATTTGTTTCTTCAGTCAAGCTTTGGGGAAAAAAACCCGACCCTAAAACTATCTAGTTTATTTTTGTCTGGAACTGCAGGGCAGATGAGTTTTCCAGAAGGGATAGAAGGCTGCCATCGATTTTATTATTGAGTCAGTTTTAATGAGTCACAGTATTTTTGGAAGGCTTTTAAGATTACTGTAAAGTGCTTAGTTACAGTGGCTACAGGTGCCAAGGCAGGAAAAGAAATAACAAAGAAATGCACAGCAGCTGTATTGCTACGCTTCCCCTCAGAACTGGGATCAGCAGAACAACACACATGGAAAATGCAAAAGAAAATCGGAGAAGATGTAAGAGATGACAGAAGTCAGCATGGTCAGCTGCTACGCTAAAGCAAAATGTATGTTATTTAAGGGTCTGTCCAATGCTCCTTAGCTGCAAGTTGGAAAGGGCCACTGGCAGACTCTGGATTGCCAAACGCTCAGTGAATCACATGTTTGCCTTTCAAGCTCTCCTTTGGTTGTAAGTCATTTGCTCCCGGAGCTGCCAAGCTCGGCCACTGCCATCCTGCATTGAATGAAACTGTGGAAACATCTCATTTAGCAGATAAGAGAAGGGAAAGCAGAGAAGGGGGAAAAGCGGTGGCATGAAGAGAAATAAAAATAATTTTTTCTTTGTGACTTGCACAGGTTCACCTTTTCTTCGCCTGTACCATTCTGAAATACATACGGCACAACTTTCAGAGAGCTCACAGAGGTGTTCTCTGTTATGTGGCAAAAAAATATTCAGTGTTTCCTACAAAAAAGTACATTCTAAAGATCGGGGGACAGAAAACAAACAGCCTCAAAAATACGGGACTAGAGAAAAAGCTTCCAGTTGCCATATGATGTGCCAGCTAGATTTTCAGATACTTCCTGTGATGATCGGACTCAGAGTTAGGTAGAAGCAGCAGCCACGATTTCGGCGAGCGAGCTCTGAGCAGGATCCATTAAACATGCACACGCCTGCCTTTGCTTTGGCACAGCGAGTGCCTGAATGCACAGCTGGATACTTGCATATGCAAATACCGGTTTGTACGTGCAGATAGCTGCACGCAGCCCAGAAATCAGTTGTGACTTTGGAGGCCCGTTTTTTGCTCACCCCCACCCCCTTCGCCAGACGGGGACGTGCAGAACATTCTCCGGGCTGCAGCAGCACGGAGAAGGGTCACCGCCGGCTTCACAGCATCTTCCAGCATCCTCAGCGCCGGCATTGCTCGCCCTGGAGATGCCACATAGCAACCTGGGCACCAGCCACCCCGCCTTTGCACACAAACAGGCGCACGCAGGGGAAAGGCAGGGAGAGCAAAGGGAACTACTTATTGTCTGCGGTGGAGCGGGGTGGCAGCGGATCCAGTCTTGTGTCTGCTCTTCATGCGTGACTGGCATGAGTCCCACCGCTAAGTCCTTGGCTGCCGGCCAAGCGCCGAGTGGCAGGCACCTGTCCCTGCTGGGAGACCTGGCGACCCCGACTTGCCCTAACGGTTAGTTCTTTTCTAACATCACGTCTACTCGAATTTACCTCAGGATTTCCCCCCTCCGGGTGCCAGGGAGCTAGGCTGATGCCAACTGCTTCACCATGGATAAAGCAAGGAGCGTTCCCAAGCTGCACCCGGGCACCCTTGAAGCATTCAGCTGTACTCTCCTCGCTGGAACAGATGGGGCCCATCAAGGTGTTAGCGTCCTCCACCACATCAGCAAAATACCCCAGCACTGGGACAAAGTCAGGAGAGAAAAACAAACCCCAGCAGGGCTCCCTCTCGACTGTCCTGAAAATGCAGTTTGAGACATGTGCTGAGGAGCAAACCCGGCTCTCCGCTCCCACCTCGGGGGTGGCAATGGGCCTAAGACACCCCCCCCCACATCCTTCACACAAGGACATCGCCTCTGTACCCAGGGAATCACAGCTTCCAGAGCTCTGGGCTGCATTTTGCTTCACTCTCTTTGGGAAGCCTGTTCCAGCATTTCCCTGCCTGCTCCTTTACTCCTGCAGCAGCACCTTGCACACACAGATCTAAACCTTTCACAAGTGGCGCTGCTGGAAAGCAGGACAAGGAATTTCATTTCACAGGAGAGCAAACAGACACCGGCAGGGAAGGGTTTTTTTGCAGGAAGTTTAGGGCAGAGATAGGACTGGGACATGGATGTCCTTATTCTGCAGCCTGTTTCTTACAAAAAAAAATCTACTTTCTTCAGCGTTACAAATGCAAGTGGAAATATTTCCAAAGCGTGGAGAATTTTTGAGTGATCTTCCATTATTTCAGCTTCGTTTATAGTCTCTTTTCCCAGTATAGGCGCATTTCACTTATCCTTCTGAAGAAAAATAACAGAAGCTTTTGCGTTCTGACAAATGATCTGCATTGGAAATCAGAAAGTTCTGTGCACCTCATCCTCAATTTTAATGACGAGAAGTTCGTCAGATAGAATGACAAATGGGGTTGAAGAGATCTTATTTTGCATGGTTGGCCCTCGCCAACAAAAATAGAGCTATATTGTGTGCAACAGAAGCTGCCTGCTCTGTGATGAGGAAGAGAAGGTGTCTGAAGGCAGAGCATCCCAGCTTTACCTCCTTGTGCCAGGCACTCAGTGGCTCTGCAGCCACCTTTCTCCTCAAGCAACCGTGGCCCGTAGGTTTCTTCTGTCTGTCCTGTCTCCCCTGCCCACAGATCTTCACGGCCCAAGCTCTTGTCTGTACCTACAGGCTGGAAGTTTTATCTCAGCAGGCTCCGCTGCAAAAGAAATAACATGAGGAAAACTAAAGATCCAAATCCTCTCTCTTAGAAATCAATGCTCATTTTGTATTTAAGTTCAAAGAGGCGCAGAAGCCAGCATAACCGCGGCTGGAAAACAGAAAGAACTGAGCAAAAAGTGCTTTGTGCTAGAACCACAGACCAAGACTGAGGTCAGAAATATTCTCAGGTCTGCTCATCTGTAAAAACAGGCTAAAAACAGCCTAGCAGCAGTGAGATGAAGGAAAAGCCATCATTTAGGGCAGCGGCAACTCGTTAACCCAAATGACCTGCATCTCTGGTGAGCGCTGACCCAAGGACTTGCGAATTTACCTCCACTGCCCAATAAACTGTCGCTGCCCAGCTTCTCTAATTAAAATAGTCCTGGATTTGCAGGACCTACCCAGAGAATAAACTGGAATTTATCAGATTAGCTAAGCCAGATCATACGTAGAGCATACAGGCTGGCCAACAGCCTACTTTGGACCAGATTAACCAGCTAAAATAATTGGGGATTTTTGCAAAGTCTGCCCCTAAAGACTGGCATTAAAGAAATGCACCAAAGACTGACCATATATTGCAGTCCATTTCCTTTTACCCTATTTAGTTCTTAGCCTGATGTTCTTTGGCAATTGCTGGGAATCAGCTTTTTATCTTTCACTGCCCAGTGAAAAAAAATCCTCTCCCTGCAGCTCCTTCAGGTGAGCTGTGTCAGTGGGAACTGGTGGATCTCTGAAAGGGCAGGAAGGCTGCGTTCAATGTATTCCTACATCAAAACTCTGTTTCCCTTATTCCTACGCTCTGGTCCCTGCATTGTCAGCCTTGTGTAATGGGGAATGATTAGTGAGGAGTTTGTGGACTGGTGTCTGAGCGAGAGCGGAGCTGCATCTTGTCCTGATCAAGTCAGGTGTCCTTGCTGGAAAAGGATGAGAAGGGAAGAAAGACTTGCAGCCTGAAAAGGCTGGAACCCAGGTGGCTGCAGCATGCCCTGGGGGCTACATGTTAAATGGGGACCTTTCTCCTGGTCTTCTCAAGGGAAATGTGGTGGGTGCAATGGTGCATCTCTCCGCCTGCTCTCACTGAGTCATGTGCATGGGAGCAGGCAGCGACATTCTGGCAGATGTTTCGTTCGAGCAATATGGGCTTCATCGCACTCAGGCAAAACAGGTTTTGCTACCAGAGCCAACGGACTGCAGCCATGGGGAGGAGCAGGAGGAGGAGCAGAGCCAGGAGGCACCTGAGAGCTGGATTTCCTGCTCCTGTTCTCTGTTCTCACCCTCCCTCAGCAGCCCCTGCCCAAAACAAACAGACAGCAGAGCCATAGACATCTTGTTCTCCTCAGTGGGTGCAACCACCCACTTGGCTTGTGGCTGGAGCAGGTCTTGGGCATTCTCAGCATTGCTTTAAGCCTATAGACAGCCACTGCAGAGGGAAATCAAGCCTGAAGTCTTCCAGGACATTTCTGTGAGATTCTGCTTTTCAGTGCTACTGGTTTCAGATTGCTCCTTTCCTGGATGAGCTCCTTCAATATTTACTGGTTTTGTACTACACAGAAGCCATATTTAACAAAATGTGTAAAACGTCCTAAAACCAGGTATGTTGTATTCTGCTGACCTCAGCTATGAGATGTACCAGCGTTCACTCACCTCCATTCTCCTTATCAAGGATCTCTCTGAACGAAGCCAACAGAGGAACACAAAATAGCAGGTGACACGTGGGGAAATAAGATGCTGCTCTCCTGAGCCAGTGCTGGTCTGGAGTCCATGTCCCTGAACAGTGAAGCGATAGAAAGAAGGATAAGTCACTAAAGGACAGAAAAACACCTTCTCCCCCTAGATTTGACTTTGTCAAGGACACCGGGAGGTTTCTTTTTGTTATAAACTGAAAAGAGGAAAAAAACCCAAACATGCAAGAGAACCACAGCTTCCTCGGAGCTGTGACTGGTTCAATCAGTGGCTCATATCACCACGTCTCTGCTTGTCCTGTAACTCACTCCTCTGTCATTGACCACTCTGGGCTGTTCTGATTTGAGCTCCACAGAAAAACATAAAAAACCTCACGCCTCTCTCACCAGCTGAAAGCAAATTTCCTTCCTCACGAGCCCGCATCCATCCTAGCTCAAAGCAGCAGGCTTGTTTCAGCCATGGCGTTCGCAAAACCCAGCCCTGCATGCACGAGCTAACTCCTCTTCTGCACCTGTAATAGCCACCCACAACAATTCTACACTTCCAGGCTGCAGTAAGGGAAACTATTGCTTGCTGCTGGTCAGAGGATATGACCCCAGGAGTACCGCGAGGCAAGCAAACCGAATGCTAACTGGCCTGCAAATGAATCTTTACATACCCCAAACCAGGGCGGGCATCTGCTTTTTGGGCAGAGGGACAGCTGCCACAGCGGGAGAGGACAGCTCAGCCCCAGCATTCCGTCTTGGCTGCAACGACCTGGCTCCGGAATTTCCACATGTGAAATTTCTACTGATGTAAATAAGGGAGCTCCATATGCTGAACAACAGAAATACACAGTACAAATCCGAGCAGTAAGGTGTTTATCCTGGGTGTTCAGAGAGCCCACCCAGCTTTAGCTAGGCTCTTACCGAGGAGTACACAGGCCGTACTACAGGATCCAGGGGCTGAACCCCAAATTTTTCACCGAAGTTAGCATCTCACCCTCTTTTCTAGAAGCAAGTCCAGGAGCTGACCTAAGACACCTGCGTGGAGGATATTATATAACAATGGAGATTGTGTGTGTAGTTTATGTAAAAACACTTAATCTCACAGCTGCTTCCCTCCCCTACACCCTCGGCAAAATTTCCCTTCCATCTCCCATTTAAATACCTGGTATTTGATCGTTTCACAGGGTTGGCAAAACGAGCACAATGGAGGCAATGTTTGCTCAGATCTATTTTTGTGTGTATGTGCGCGTGTGAATTTTTTGGCAGAATCAGTGTTTGCAAGAAGCAGATAAAACTTTTCTGTTCAAGAACCACTGACAGCCAGGAATTGCTGCCTGCCAGCAAATCTCTGCTTACCGAGGGAGATCATGTCATTGTTAGCCAGGTAGAGGGGCTGGAGACAGAAATCTAGCGAGCTTCCTTGTTAGGCTATAAATGAAATAGTTGTTTAGCAATTACTCTAAGACAGTAAATCTCCGTGTGTGAACCCACTTCAAGATAAAATCCAAACTTGGTTTGCCCTGCTTATACAGTGCAGATGCATATGCATCCTGGAAGCTACATAACCCAGTAATATTTTATTCACATCACACTCCAAGGAGCTCACTGACTGGAATTCAATAGAAACTGTTCTCTGTGTGAAAGTAATTTCAGAAAGTAATCTAGTTTATGGAAATGAAAGGCATCAAAACACAAAAAACACTGTTTCTGTACAAGTGCTTTGCTTCAAATATTTGACATGGAAATTTATATAATCCCTCTGGGGCACATGGGTTTCACGAGTGTTAACATCTTTTGAAATGAATTTCACAAATGTTTATTTGGAATACCAGGCATACAAATAATTTAGAATATCAAGGCATCTTGTTGAATCAGTCTTAATGATACAGATCTCAGATGGCTGCGAAGGTTAAAAGGTATGAATTTTAATTGGGTGTGTGGAAGATGTCATTTTCAATCATTGCACTGCATTGCCAAAGCTATCACTTTCCAATTCTAAGCTTCCTGCTACCTCCTCCTCGACTCCCTCTGTTACTTAAAGACCAAAATGAAACATTTTTCACATTTTATTTGTGTGCTGGGCATGTATTAAATACAGACTTTTGCTGCCTATCTCGGTTTATACAGGACCCCATCACCGTTGTATTGCAACGTTTCTCAAGCAATAAAGAGGTTGACTTTTTCCGGACAGATAGCGGTATATTGTCATTCCAGTTTTATAAAAAGTTAAATGATTAAAGGCAAACAGTGTCGAGGCCATCTACAGCACAAATGGTTGCTAAGACTCTGGTCAAAGTCAGATTTTACGGCTGCCTTCTCTCTTCCCTGCTCCCATGGTGGGCCCTACTTACAATATGGTATAAATCAGAAGTTAAACTCTTTCGCTGTTTAATATCTTTTAATTAGTAGATCCATATTTACTTCTGGCTTTGGATAATGTGGTGGATAAGCATGAAAAGGAAAACTAACAGGGTACCTGTTAAGAGATCTGTCTGTCCTGTGTGGCAAAGGAGCAAGGATCCTGGGGGAAAAGATATCATGTGATTGGGTAATTAAAAATTATCATAAGCTATAGGCAATAGGAAGACAAATTAAGCCTGCAAAGGAAGCATGAGTTCTGAGAGTACCTCAGCTACTGAGTGCTCCATATTGCAACTTTAACACTCATTTTAAGTTTGTTCGTAGCCTAGATTTGTAATCAGCTAGATTTTATCCAAGATACTGGTTTTTCTGTATATTATCAAAAAAAAAAAAAGAAACTTGGGAGGGAAAACTAAAGAGCAGTTCGTTCATATGGAACCAAGTGGTTGGGCCCTTTGGTGGCTCACGCAATGGCCAACTTTAGATGTGCTCAGTCAACATGAGGGAGTTAAGTCAGGCGTGTTCTGGGGGAAAATAAAAGTCCCTCTCCCATTGAAAAGCCTTGGGCCAGAGCAGGCGCTATGCAGACCATGCCTTCAGAGAAATGAAGCAGCCAAATTTCAACAAACCTCTAAAGAACATGCACACTACTGATAACTTGGCCAAACATGGGTGGATTTCAAGAAGGGCACGAAAAGCACTTTGTTCACAGGCGGCATATGGCCAATTTCCTTTCTACTCCCAAGTGTGATGATAAAAGCTCAGCAAATGGCTCTGAGATTTTTTTCTTTTTACAAGCAAATTTTATTCCAAGAAATCATCGTTGTTTTCTTTGAAATGTCCATTGTCAGCAGCAGGAGCAAAATGAATGTGACGCAACCATCCAACCCACACAAGTCTGAACCTCTGGCAGAAGAAAAACACTGGTCTTCTAGTAGGACACATTAAAGATGCCCTGCTATAGACTGACCTGTCAGGTGTACCTACACCCAGAATGATTCTGATTTCAAACACATTTTTATTTGCTAGGATTGATGGCCTTAACTATTTAATAGCAACCATTCTGACAGTCAGATCAATGACTTTGGCCACAACTGAGAACAAAAAGAGAATAAATATGTAATTGTCTTTCCAGAGAATAAGCCTCTACCTCTGGCGATCTGTGCCTTTGGGATTTATGGGCATACAGGCCATAAACAGGTTGGACTGAAGGGGACTGACCCCCTGAGAGGCGCAAAAGTATCTAGAACAAATGTGGGAGATGCTGCACAGAACATCTGATGAAAGAGGAATCCATGAGCCTTTAGGGCTGGCTCAGGGTTTCAACACCATCACAAGCAGAAAGTATTTCCCAATATCATCTTTAAGAAACTCCCATTTTAGAGGCTGCAGATTGGCCACAAAATTCCCTTTTTATTTTTGCCCTCAGTTTCCCAGCTGTCCCCACCCAGCAGCTGGGCCCTGATGCTGCAACCTGGTGGTGCACATCTCCTCTCCATGGTGTGTGAGCACACACTCCCCACTGCCAGCCCCGAAACTCCCCCCTCGTTAAGGCAGGCCGAGAGGAACACAAAGCCCTCTGTTTTGCTTGAGTCTCTCCTGTGAATAGGCGGAACAAATGATAAGCACAGAAAGCAAGAAGAAAAGTTGTCCAAACGGGGCATCAGTTTCCCTCATGGGAAAGGCTTTCCAAGCCCTCCCCTTCCCCTCTGCCCTGCTCGGATGGGAGTGAGCCTTCTGCTGAACAACCTGGACATTGGCTCCCTCCATCGCTCCACTCATGTCAGCTCTCTTTCCCCCTTCCATTACACGTATGTCCTCCCTTGCAGCCTTGCAACATGCACAGGCTGTGTCAGGCCATGAGCAATGACAAGGTGGTCAGGCTGGCTTCCAAAACTCCTCCATTAGCAGAGCAGTGGCAGAAGCGTCCCTCGGAAGAAAAGCACCAGCGGGAGACCAGCTCTGAGGAGAAGGACTTGGGGGTGTTTGTGGATGAGAAGCTCAACATGAGCTGGCAATGTGCAATCGCAGCCCAGAAAGCCAACGACATCCTGGGCTTCATCAAAAGCAGGCGTGGCCAGCAGGGCAGGGGAGGGGATTCTGCCCCTCTAATCCACTCTCATGAGACCACACCTGGAGTACTGTGTCCAGCTCTGGGGCCCTCAACGTAAGAAGGACATAGACCTGTTGGAGGGGTCCAGAGGAGGACTGCGAAAATGATCCAAGGGCCGGAGCACCTCTGCTGTGAGGACAGGCTGAGAGAGTTGAGGTTGTTCAGCCTGGAGAAGAGAAGGTTCCGGGGACACCTTATAGCAGCTTTCCAGTAAGAAAGAAAACTGGAGAGGGACATTTTACAAGGGCATGTAGTGATAGGATGAGGGGGAATGGCTTCAAACTGAAAAAGGGTGGATTTAGACTAGATATCAAGAAGAAACTTTTCACTGTGAGGGTGGTGAAGCACTGGCCCAGGTTGCCCAGAGAAGCTGTGGCTGCCCCATCCCTGGAGGTGTTCAAGGCCAGGCTGGATGGGCCTTTGAGCAACCTGGTTTAGTGGGAGGTGTCCCTGCCCATGGCAGGGGTATTGGAACTAGATGATCTTTAAGAACCCTTCCAAACCAAACCATTCAATGATTCTATGATTCTGTGAAATGCTTTTGATTTGTGATGGCTTTTCTGTGTTACAAACCACCCTTTCAAAACCACAAAGCAGGGAAGAAAAGGAGGTCAGTATCTGCCACAAAGCTGCTGGCTGTGCTGGAGAACAAGTTCCAGTTGCAGATTGGAGGGAGTAAAAGACTCCCTTTGCTGGAAATGAGGTGGCAAAATGGATCCCCTGCAATGAAATGACTTTGCTGTCCTCCCTTACAGAAGTGAATCACCTGGTGCTGCTGCTGGTTTTTAGTGACAGTTGGCTGCATTTGCTGTCAGTAACACATAGAAGACTGGTCCTAAGGCCACTCAAAGCTTCAGGGTGCAAAGAGGTCCCTGACACAGAGCGGAGCTGATGCTAGACGCAAAGCAGGGCAGAGGCTGTCTGATCCTGCATCCCTTGATCTGTGTGCTTGGGGTGTGGAGCATCCTTTTTGTTCCCAGGAACATACTTATTTGTTAATATGCAGGGGAAAAATACCTTTGTACAGGTTCTCAGAGAGGGTTTCACCATTTTACAGATGCGTTCAACCCTGAGTTTTCATAGCACGTGGACAGTGGTGCCATTCCAAAGGTCAGTTCCACTTTGTTCAAGTCTTCAGTGCACTACAACTGCATCTACTTGGCCATCTGCTGGGTTTACAGGTATGCTGAGAATTGCTTACACCAAACCCATAGATACAGAGGAGTTCCTTCTGAGTCTTCCTCTTTGACAACCCTATTAACAACCAAGCAGCATCTGGAAACTGAATGCTGACACAGTGCTCACTGATCCAGAAGGTCTCCTCAGGTAGTAGTAGTATAACATGTGATGTAAGTGCCCAGCATTGATTGATGCATTATTTCTTCTACTAATGGCTGTGTGTACAACACACTGATTTTACAGATACCTAAAGAACAGGGAAAACAGTTCAGAAAGAAATCTTTCAGGCTCAGAATATACAAGTGTCTGTATATAGTACGCTGTAGGATATAAGCCTCTTGGAAAACCCGGAGTTTTTCGGAAGAAAAAGATCTGCAAGATCCCACAAGTGAGTGGCTTAGAAGGAGCTGAGAAGCTGACAGGCAGAGGAAAAAGGAACGAGTACCTTCCTGCAAGCCTGCAGCAGAAAATGAGCATCAGGCAGGGGGATCTTTTGAGTTATCAAATCCAAACTCCTGTTCGCAGTCATGTCATATGGTCGCTTATTCAAACCAAGTGCCAAGATGCCCATTTGTGTTACAGAAAGTATAATAGGCAGCCATTGGACTGGCTACTTCAAATACAAAATTTGAAATGCTGGAAGTGCTGAAAATGGTCTTTTGCAATGTATATGATGTTACATTAAAGACCACAGTTCAAGGAAGGGGCTCAAATGAATAGTTGCCAGTTTTGTGTCTGTAAAGGATAAGAAAGCAGCACAGACCACCAAGAGGTGAAGACAGAACATTTGATTATACCAAAACCACAGTGTTTCATCTCACAAGCAGAGTATGACAAACACTTCCAGGGCACGGACTTCAACCAGGGCGCACACACTTCATCCGTGTTTGCCAGAATATGCCAAAAGCCTGAAAAGCCATGTAAATTACCATGGTCATCAAAACATGACAGCAGCTCCAGGACTTTCTGAGAAGGACCTCGAGCACCAAACAGGAAACTAAAACATCCTAAAACCCATTCGAGGACAAGAAGGGTCCCCTTTAATCACCAAGTCCTTCCCGTCATATTCCCCGGCAACCAAGTCATACAATCCCATTTCACAGGCTGAACAAGCATCAGCTTCAAATGAGCTGGAGCGTTTGCCTCAAGGCCATTCCCAAATCTCTGTTGTCTGAGAGTCTCAAACTCTCTTCTGATATCCAGCCTGAATATATTCTTCATCAGTTCTTGTCTCTCTGTATTTGCAGCAGCACGGTCCATTAAAGCTAGGCAGCCTCACCCCTCTCACTATCAGTCTACACACAACCAGCAACCACATCCCCTTCAGCACGCATCAAGTCAGGACAAATCATCCTGGCTGTGCCCATCTCCTTCTTCATTCCCGCCCCAAGTTCAAAACAGCTCCCTGCTCTTGTTCCCATCTGATGTCCCCAGCCTCAAACCCAGACAGTGCACCAAAGGAAGCCATGCAAAGATCTACCTCGAAAAAGAAGAGCGCACTGCAGCTTCCAGTCCTTCCAGTATCTGAAGGCGACCTACAAGAAAGCTGGAGAGGCACTTTTTACAAGGGCATGTAGTGCTAGGACAAAGGGTAATGGCTTCAAACTGGAGGAGCATAGATTTAGATTAGATATCAGGAAGAAATTTTTCACTTTGAGGGTGGTGAGGCACTGGAACAGGTTGCCCAGGGAAGTTGCGGCTGCCCCATCCCTGGAGGTGTTCAAGGCCAGGTTGGATGGGGCTTTGAGCAACCTGGTCTAGTGGAAGGCATCCCTGCCCATGGCAGGGGGGTTGGAACTAGATGGTCTTTAAGGTCCTTTCCAACCTAAACCATTCTATGATTCTATGATTCCGTGATTCTATGATTGTGTCTGTCACTGCAAAGATGAAGTTGGGGGTGAACAGATGTCCACAAAGCCTCCAGACATTGGGAGACTTACCAGCCGAATGCACCCTTGAAGATGTTCATCCTTTGAGAATGTTTCTGCTTCCCACAGTGCTGGTACTTTTAGGAAACTCTCTTAAGTTGGGCCAGGTCATTGCTGCTCTTATTGCGAATGTTTTAGAAATTATTTTCTCAAGCAGTCTGGATCTGGGTTGCTCACCTGGTAACTGGGGCACATCTCTCTTTTTTTCTGCTTGGTACAAAGCCCCAAATTAGCCAGCTGTGCAGGTTAGCAGGAACTTGTGTTTCTTCTTTTTTTATTCTTCCTCCTCTTTTGTTGTAGTATTGGAAAATTATTAAAAATTATTATATAATTAAAAATATTATATTATTAAAAATAACTATGTAAACCCACTGCAGGAAGTGAATGTCCCTCACTCAGCACTTCCAGGCAATGCTCTAGCATGCTCTATCCAAAAGCATTCACCAAGGCTGCGTGCACTTTGGGGTCAGCCTGTTGGCCTGGGCCACCTATGGCACCGTTCAGCACTGGGTGTAGCTAGGGCAGCACGCAGGCAGGCAGAGCAGTGCTGTGCACCCCTCGGTGGCTTAGGAGCGAGGCACCGCTGGGACCAGGGGACTCAAGGTGGGAACCTGCTGTCAGGACCCATGTCTCTCCCATCCAACAATCCCTTTCCTCACTGTCCTTTGACTACCAACAGTCATAGGATAATTAGTCTCCTTAGGTGGATGCTAACCCTGGTGTCCCTGAGATGAGTTCCCAAGGTTGGAGAGGAATTTGGGATAGAGTATAGAAATCAAGGTGGGCTTTCCAAGACCTAGAAGGCCACCCTAAGTACCTTCCTCCTCTGTGACAGATGCACCAACGGTCAATTAGCCAAAATACTCAGCGGGAGGGAGCTGGTCCTCAGGGCTTCAACCCTGGGACAATTGACACAGGAGGAAAACAGGACCCCTAGAAATGCAGGGGTCAAATTAAGAAGGTGACCAAGAATCACCAAATCATCCTTCCTAGCCATGGGCTTTATTTCACTGCTGCTTGAAGTAGCTTTTGGTGGAATTTCAAACCCATTTCAGTATTCTTGTCAGTTTGATCACACTTATTGCAATCAGTATTTATTTGAATTTGAAGGATTGTTGTGAATGGTGGTAAAGGAGGATCACATCTACAGGTTGTCATCTTGCTCCCAGAAAAATAAGTTTAAAAAAACTACAATCAGCATAAAGAGGATTGCTTGGGAAATAATTTTTGTTCTAAAATGTAATCATCTATATTGGATACGATGTTTATTTGTTAAAAAGAAAATAAAAATGGAGTTTGGGAGCTCTCATATCTATAAAAAGACTACTTTTCCTGGCATTTATAAATATTAATATGGAACGCCAGTGAAGAACAATACATAACAATAATGAGAATCACCAAATCCCATCATTTTTGACATTGTCATATCAACAGCTTAAGGATTAGCAGGTGAACTTTAAACATATTGCTTCCAAATAATAATAATAACAGTAATGATAATAACATCAGAATGAAAAAAAAACCCTTACTGCATTATATATTCGTGATGGCTTTCTTCTTCTAATAACGTTTACAGGATCATTGCTTTGAACGTTTGGATGACATGCTTAAAAAATTAACCTGAAGAAGGGGGAGGTCGTCTTATCTCTTTCCATTCTTGCAAAGCTTTGCTTTGCCTCATCTTTGTTTCCCACTAACCCCTGACATTGACAGAGTCAAAGGCCTATCAACTAATACCCTAATTTCAGGAGGATTTTATATATACATATATCTATGCACGTCTGCAAATGTTTGGTGCACTTGTGTACGTATATGCATAAAATGAAGCAGTGTTTTAAAAGATAAAGTTGCACCAGGTGTCAGTTTTCACACCTCTTACTAAATACGCGTGGTAAAAAACGATGCCACAATTTCATTGAAAATCCAAGCTATTGAGATCTAATCGCTGCTTAAGCTGTGGCTTTATTCAAATCTGGATCACCAATAGGGCTCAGGATGTAAATGAAGTGCAAAGAGAAATAAAGCAAAGGAAAAAAAAAAAGAAATCTATGATAGCCCTTTCCTTCAGCCATTTGATTCCCAAGTCCTTATCAGTCAATTAATGCATACTAAAACTTTAGTGGCAGCCTCAGTTTAACAGACCTAATAGCTGCAGCAAGTCCCAAGCATTAGCCAAACAAAACACACTTTCAGCAGCCTTAATATGAGACTGAAAAAAGGTCAAAATAGACAGGCTTTACAGAATAAATCCTGAAGATCCATTCTAATTTCCACTCAAGGATCTTTTAAGCAGTTCTTGGATGCTCTTTATGGTACTTTGATCCAAGCATAGTTTCATTAAAACTTTGTGGCTTGGTATTTTTAAACCTGATAGCTTCACTAAACTAGTTCTCAAAATGTTAGCTAAGCCGCTATGCATAAAACTACTTTACTGTCATGGTGTCTTCTAATATCACCTAAGTACAGGCTGTTGCAATTTTGAAAATGAACCTTTTCTACATTCACCAGATCTCAGCTTGGGAATTTTTGCTTTCGCACTTGAAGGCTGTCTCGCAGTATAAAGGGAAGGTGCTGCCTTACCCCCTTCCTCTCCCCCTCCTTGAAACCTAAAACTAAAATTAGCTGCTGTACCTTATTTGTTCTGGAAGCAAGTTACACAGTACTTTTATCCACTGTGGTTTCCAATTGCAGGATTAACACTGGATGCTAAAAAAAAAACACCCTAGAAAAATAACAAAACATTAAATGGCGGTTTAAAATCCAGTTTAATGATGACAGGATAAATTCCCTAAAGACCCAGGAAAACAAATGTTACTTCCCACCTTCATAACGTGGCATGTTAATAAATCTGATTTAACTGCCACAGATAAAAAAACCCTGTGTCTCCAGAGATTGTCCTTTGCTGCCCTGAAAATGAGGTTAGGCGACAATTTTCTTCCTTTCGCCTGGCGTTCACAAAAGCTGTGATTTCTCAAGGAGCTTTTGTGGTGAGTTTGCATTACAGTAGTTAAGAGAATTACAGAAAGATGGCTTCAGAAGAGGCTGGGCTGAGTTTTCGAGAGAAAATATAAACAAAGGATTATTTTTAAAAAGAATAAGAAAAGCAAGGAGGTGGGATTGGCACAGGCACCCTGTCCAGCCCTGCTCCGATCTGAGCCAATGGCCAAATTCCCACTAACTTTCATGGGATCAATTTGGCCGGAGCTGGGAAAAAAACAGCAAAACTTGCAAGAGAGCCCCAAAAAGCTCCTCTGGGCTGTTGGGTGGGAAACTACTCCGATGCATGGTGGACATTTAAGATCAAGCTCAACATTTAAGGCCAAAAGAGAAGCTTATTTGTATAACCACACATGGAAGTGCAACTTCTGTTATCTCCATAGTCACTCCTTGGCCCGCATGGGTACAAAACATCACGCTGAAATGGGCTTGATGCTGGTTTTAACCACAACACAGTGGCTCTCTAGGGGCTGCCCCATCCAGGGTCTGAGCCCAGGATCCCACTCTCCAACCTCACCTCTGGCCCCAACACCACCACCAGAGGGTGCAAAAATGAGTGTGGAAACTCTTTGGCATCCAAAACCTCACGAGATTTTCACAGGTTTGGGAAAATAACTGTCCCATTGGCCGCTTCTTGGGCAAGGGTTCCCTTTGACTATGTTAGGGGAAAGGCCACCAAATCTTTGCTCTTTAATTCCCTCAGATGCTCTCTGAAAAAAACCCTGTGAATTACCAATTCTGCAAGCAGCCGCTGCCCGGTGGGTTGGGATGAGATGTCCCACTTCTCCATGGGTCCCCATCACCTGGCAGAAACGGTTTGGTTGTTTTCACTGCTTCACACACCTCCGACGGGTCAGCAAAAAATCCTGTCAACTGAACGTCTGACAAAAGCGTCCTGATGTCAGGTATAAAGAATGCCACCTACAGCTTAATGTCTGCAAAAAACCCCTCCGACTTCGGGCAAACAATGAAGGTTTTTGTCTTCTTAATGCCCAGTATGCAATCGAGTGGAAATGCTACTTCCATCCTTAATCTACAAATGAAATTAAAGTTGTTGAAAGACACATGATAAACCAGGATCCTTTGTTTCTTACAGAAGAGGGGAAAAAATTGAAACCACTAAATATTTTAGCAGATTTACTAAATTTCCAATTAAATCTGGAATTATGGCAGAGCCTGTATCTCCCTCTCACTCCACCACACACATTTTCTGTTTGAATAAAGTAGGTTAGACGCGGTGCTCCCTCCACCCACCCACCAGAGCAGGAATATTAATGAAGCAGATCTGTCACCGGCGTGCTGGGCCAGCGGGGATGCTCGGGCATCCCTGGGCCCGAGCGTGTGGGAAGGGCTGGTTTATAGGGGAACAGTCTTGGCTATCCGGAGGGAGCGGGATCTGCTAGGCAAGAGCACCCTCTGCCCGCTGGCAGGAGGGTCTGGCTCTATTAACATGCCCCCCATCCCTCCCCCTTCTTCCCTTTGCCGAGGAAAGGTCACGGGAAGCAGCTTACACAAGCCAGATGAGGTGGAGACCAAATCAGGACCAAGATTATATGTCAGGGACTTAAAGGCAGGAGCGGAAGAACAGCGTGCAGTGCTGGTGCGTGCTTTCTGCCCGTTTCCAGCCCTTCCTCTCATCCCACAGAGTGCTGGTCGTGTCAAAGTAGGGATAACGGGCGTCCCCTCGCTCCAAGGTTTCCAGTGCATGTGGCCAAGTTGGCTCGGACTTGGCCAAAAAGGTTTGAGAGACAAGGATGTGCCTAGGGCTCTTCCAGTCTGGTCTAGTCCTGTTTGAAATCAAAGGGAAAAAGGATGCAGTGGTTGGCCCTCGTGGGGGACACAACCTCAGAGTCCCCTCATCTGCTCGGGGGAAAGGTGGGGATTTCTCCTCTGCCACAGGTCAAACAACAAGGAACACGCAGACCTAGAACAAAAAAAAGGTTAACACCAGCTGTAAGAGCAGGGTCAGGTCTGTACTGGGTCAGGTCTTGTGTCCAGCTAGTGTGTTGTCCCACCTCCAACACCTTACCAGTGAGGTGAGGAAAGAAGCACAGAGCAGTCTTCCTCAGCCACATCCCTCAGCTTCCAGCAATTATAGAGATGCCTTGATCTGTGCTTTTGCATTTAAGACCATCCCCTCTATGTTTTGGCTCCGCGTCCCCTCTGACGTCTGTGGGGACGTCAACTCAGAGACATATGAACACCAAACACAGACTCTGACCAGGAGCACTACCTGCAGCGAGGGAGACCATCCACCGGAGCGTGTTGTACAGGCGGCTGCATGAGCAATGCATGGGCAAGGATGCCCACCAGCACAAAGACAAAGAGAGACCACCCAGCTTGGGTCCTGGTGTGGCTTGTCCTTGTGTCACCCATGCGTAACCCCCACTGCATGGGTACCACTCACAGGCACAAAGCTCTGCTCCACCTCTGCATCCTTGGACATCTCTTCGCGTCTGCGGGGACAGCTGATTAATTTCTTGCAGGCTAATTGCTGTAAGCAACACACCTCAATGGAAAGTAACATAGAATCATAGAATTGTCTAGGTTGGAAGAGACCCTTGGGATCATCGAGTCCAACCATCTACCCTACTCTACAAAGTTCTCCCCTATTATTATTATATGCTATTACATGCAATTTTGGAAAACGTTTCCTGCACCTGGTGAAACCTGAGCTCCAGAGGAGACCAGAAGAACATTTGCTCACCCACTCCTGAGTTTCTCCTCTGTTTCTCAGCCACCAGGATGAATCAGGATGTGCCACTCACTTCTCCCAGGTACTCTGAGCTGGGTTGTGTGGCAGCGCACACCTTCACCATAGCCCTGGACGGCTCTCAGCACACCAAGCCTTCCTCAGCTGGACCAGGAGAGAGTCGTGTGGGACAGGAGGGTCTCACAAAAATTGCCTTTGCCTCGTCACTGACCACAGACCACTTAGGTTTCTCATGCATTAGCTATGACTTTCCCTCCCTGAACACTGTGCATCGCTCCCTGCCGCTCGGTCTCAGCTCTGGCCGCCCGTCGCAGTGCTCGGGGCAGGCACCCTCCTCCTTCTTCTGCTCTTGGGCACCATCTTGCCCAGGAGAAGGTGCCACTAAAACAAAATAACAGAGAGGAATATTCCTTTGTTTTGCCTTGCGCAGCAGCTAAGCCCTTGCAAAGTTAGCACGAGGCTTTGCCATGGCACAGAGCAGTTGAGAACAAGGCCGAAGAAATCAGAAATTGCGCTTATTTTCGCCTCTTAAAACCAGCTCAATTGGTCCGTTGCAACTTATTCCTGCTGTCTCTATTCACATCTTTTCTTCTAGGCAGCTGCCAATTGATGCTGCACGTTTGCTTTGAGTGGAATATACCAGCGGGCCTGAGCTCTAAAATGTTGTTTCAGTCGTATTTCAATATTTAGCTTATACACGTGTGTGTGTAAGGCCTGGTTGTTCACAGCCGTGTACGCCAAGAGCTAAACAGCGTTATTTGCTTGTGGTCAGAAAATGCAAATCGCAGCTGCAGAAGGGTTTGCCACCTTGTGTGGGATTTCCTACACTGCAGATGCCCGCGCCTGAGCTGCCAACCCGGGCTCCCTCTGAGAGAAGGGCCCCCCCTGACCGCGCGATCCCCCCCCGATCTCCCCGGGATCGCAGCCTTGGGATGGGGTGGATCACCTGGCGCTGTGCCGGCTGGGATGCAGCCTGGTCTCCTTCCAGGGTGGGCTCCCCTGGGCTTCAGGGGAGAAAGAAGGTTGAGCTGCAAAGGGGATCCTGAGAGGGAGATTTGGAGAGGTGCCTTCATGCCCTGCTGCTCCCACCCTGGAGACTTGGTCAGGATACGTCCCATTTTCCATGAGACATCAGTAAAGCTGTGGAAACAGAGGCAACCACAGGAAATTCAAGGGAAACCTGCAGAGGTGTGAAGTTCCTATTGTAGGGATGTGCTGAGCTTCCAGAGACAGCCACCTTCCAACATAGTGGATATGACTGTAAACCACGGAAGGGTTTCCATCCTGTACCTCAGGGTCAGGGTAAGAGTGGGAGAGCAGCGACAAGGGGGGTTCCCAGCAGACAGGAGCAGTAAGGCGGTTTGGGGGAGCGTGGGCAGCAATGACAGCTCAGAGACAAACCGTGTTAGCAAAATCCTCATCTTCTGCACCATCTCCCGGCATGATGCTTGTGACCCTGGAGAAGACCATAAGGCAAGCAAACTCATTTTTATTCTTCCTATATTTTTTGTATTTCTCTGCTCTAGTAATAAAGGACTGGGAAATATATCTGCCTGCCCCCACAAGGACCTCAAATCTTGTTTGCAGTGGTAGTAAAGGTACATAAGATATTTTGAATAGCCACTAGCTAAATCAAAAATAGTCCTGAGACACCAAAACCATTGCTGTATTCAGGCTGATTTCAGGACATTTTGGCCACAAGAAATGCATTAGAAATGTACCAAAAAAAAAGCAAGCAAACGTAATTATTATGGTTTTATATTTTCAGAATTTAGGTTTGAAAATACAGGGGTGGATTTTTTTTAAAACAAAATGTGTGACTTCTCATTTTGAACATAGACAGTTTCCATTTTAAAACGGACCTATAAGGAAGAAGGCTGTGAAACCAAAAGGCTCAAATAATCCTCCTAATGAAGCAAACCATTTCAGTGCTGCCTGAATGGAGCGTCACAAGGAAATAATTCAACAACAGAAAAAATGACCCAGTCTAATCTAAACTGACTGCCCTCCAAACCCAATAGTTTCCAGAATTCCCAGTGGAAATTCCTCCATGCCATTGCCATGTGAGTGGTAAAAATACCCACTACCATGAACCTGACCTGGATCCTTCTGTGGGAGGTGGAGAGCCCCAGACACCGGGACATTCGCCTTGGCTAATGCTGGAGGAGGAGCTGCAGAGGGAAGGTCTCCAATGGAGGATGTGGACAGGCTAAAGAGAGCCCTTTGCCAGAGCAAGACCCCCAATGCCATGAGACTGTGGAGGGCAAACAGCCTCTTCTTCCCAAGGGAAATGGACACAAAACCTCCTTGTAATGGGTTCAGCCAGTCTCCATGGCTTTTACTGCCTCTAAGGGGAAAAGGAACTACCTGGCAGTGGGCTTACAGGGAAGGCATTGCTGCATATTTCCAACATATTGGATGAAACTCTGCCAAAGGGAAGGGCGAGAACAGCAGTTCCTCCTCCTTGGACCCTGCACCTCCAGTTTTGGGGATCTCAGGTCAGTCACAACAGAACAGCAGCACCCATCGCTTCCCTGCCTCATTAGAGCTGTGGGTTTCCACTTCTTGCCAGTCTCGAGCTTGGTAGAAGGTGTGGGAGGTATTTGGGATCTGAGGGACAACCTTGCCAACCCAACAACGATTGCAGAATGGCTTGGGATTGCATGAGTTCTTGGCTGCTTTCTTCTTGTAGAGATCTCCAAGTAGATCTCAGACCGTACCAGCCCGGCCTGGGGGACTCGGGGATCTCTGTCCCGAAAAACAGAGTCAACAGTGGTCTGGGACAACTTGCTCCTGCCGGTCTCGTAGGCACTACCATGGGTTATGTGATTAAACAGCAGCACTGAGTTTGCAAAGCTGTCCATCCCATACCTTTCATCAGCACTTAATTCACCAAAAAAAAAAAAAAGAGGAAAAAAAGAAAAAAGAAAAAAAAACCAAGAGAAAAAAAGCCCCACCAGCCCTTAAAAGCTTTGGAGCTGCATTTCTCATGGCTGCAGTAATGCTTACTTACAATATGGATTCTAGCTGCTTTTTATGTAACTGCTGCTCTTAATCAGCTCAGTATTAGCAGCTCTGACCTGCTCTTGCTTGATTTATTTTATTTTATTTCTGAAACAAACATAGATTTACAATCTCTCCGATTTCCCAGCTTTTATGCCACTCCACTGAGGCGCTTTAAACATCTCATTTATCTCCCATACGTTGGGAAATTACAACCCCCTCCTCTCCAAAACAAACAAGCAAGCAAAAAAACCCTCCAGCTAAAATCTACATAGTCGGAAAGTGTTGATTTAAACAATAACCCTGAAACAAGATAGGGAGAGAAAAGAACCTGAAAGCAGACTTTTTTTTTTTTTCCCCTTGCACAGATTGAGCTCTGAGGTTGTTTGCATCAAATGTTGACTTGTTCCAAGGCAGCCTCTATTTATATGTTGGGGAACTGGAAGGCAGCAGCGTGAAATACATTTTTCAGTCATTGGAGAAAGACTGCGCCGTTGCATTTGTTCTGGCACACGTTTCCCTCTCCGTCCCTTCCTGCCCACTTCATCTGCACTTGTGCAAAGGGGGGGCTGGAAGCAGTGGGAATCATTTGAAGTACCAGGATTTCTTGAACGAGGTTTGGGTGGGAAGTACATGTTAACATTTTTTTTTTTCTGATTTGTATCATTTATGAAAAAAAAATTCTTCCCTAATCAGACAGATGATTTCAGGCTTACGCCTGTTCCTGGTTGATGTGTTTGCTGAATACAAAGGTGTGTACTTAAGAAGAGTATCTACCCATTTTGCACTAGCGAAAGCAATGCTGTGCCCCAACATCTTAGTCCGTTTTGCTAATTGCATAATTTATTGAAAACAAATAATAGTGGATTTTTTAAAAATTTGTGTTGCTTTAGACTTCTCTTACATCTTTTCCCCATTTATCTCCTGCCTAATGCAATCACAGATTCTTTATGCTATAGTATGTGAAACTAATGGGAAACTTTCTCTTCCCCATTACTCCCAATTACTATTTTGTTATATATAAACAAGCAACTCACATTTTTCCATAAATAAAAGGGACAATATTCCCCTCCTTATAATTATCTTCAACCTTTTTTTTTTTTTTTCACTCTGTAACGACATTTTTATTTACCCACAGAAACCCCTGCAAAAACACTGCTGGAAGAACACGATAGTACAAGATGCATCGCCTGCCTGTTAGCAGTCAAGGTTTGAATTTTTAATTCAAGATATCACCCAAACACTGAACCAGTTCACTGTACTTTAACGAGCAAACCCAGCAATTTAACAAAACATAAAGCGGGCAAAACATGAAAGTCTCCTATGTATTGATGGTAGAGGGGGGGAAATAGTTATAAATCTAAACCCTCCATTCCAGACCACATCCCCAAATGTAAATAGGCACACAAGCATGTTGCTACATATTTTTACAGAAATAATTACAAACAGCCTTATCAGCGGTGGCGAATTCGGCGACGCACACATCATTTATCCGTTGTGCCCTCTGCTGGATAGAGCACACAAGGCAAGCAATATTATTTCCAATTAATTTTTGGCATCATCACTTGGCATCTGCTTTAGGAATGCAAAGCGTGAAATTTGTAGTAGCAGGTTTAATATTTGATCCAGCCAAAAATATTTTTGCTACAAGGACTTACCTTTGGTAGTGTTTTCCTCCCCGCTCCCCCCTCCTCCGCTCCGTGTTGTTTCGTTGCCACCGAGCCTTGTTTACGGTCCAAACGAAAAAATCTGCCACCGAACGCCATACGTGGCAGGAATAATTTCATGCTGTGCAAAATTTGTTTCATTTCACATCCTGTAAGAATAATTACTTAGCATAATGCCACTTAAGCTGTATTTCTAGCTGCAAACATTAAGGAAATGGTAAAAAGCTAGATCCCGGTTGGGAGAAAAAAAAGGGTATTTAGGGGTCACCGGGGTTTCTTAAAACTAGTCGCTTTTAACACCAGGGACAACAAGAAGAATTAAAATGTTATAAATTATGTCACTGAATTTAAAAACACAATAAACCCCAATATTTTCAATGATATTCGAGGTCACCCGTGTGCTGGGACACTGCCTTCAAAAATAGAGGACAAAACACCTGGCCCGTATTGCCCATATTCCTCATGTTTTCTGTAATTAAGTTTATTTGAAGGTGACACTTACCCAAACGGTCCTAAATAAAACAGCAAGTGAAGAAGCTGGATCCTCCTTATGTCAAGTCATCAACTCTAATTTTTACATGGTGGAAAACAGGACTCAGTAGGTTTGAAGGAGAGACCATGCGATGGATGAGCAAGGTGTATTGACCAAATGTCAGCAGAAGTTGTGCAAAAACTACCTTAGCACTTCGGGGCAGTGTGATACACTGTGCCAAAGGAGGCTCCGACCTCCCTCCTGGGCCCCCCCGAGAGAGAAAAATCCTCTTTCAGATCTAGACAGAATTATTCATGGCTCACTCCTACCTTCTAGCAAAACCAAACTGCAGTCTTCAATCAAATGCAAGACTGGCATGGCCTAATTGACTTGGTTCAATTAAGTTTAAGGATCAAAATTATGATTGTGGATATTTTTAAAAAATCCAGTTTTCTCAATGCCAAACCACAGCTTACAATCAAGTAGCAAATTCTTACTTTTTCAAGTAGCAAATTCTTACTTTTTCTTTCCCAAGTCTTGGCTGGAAATAATCACTTACAGAGAAGACTTCTCTACCTTATCCCCCCCATTTTTTAACCAGTAATGACAACGCTTGTGTACACCAAGTATCTGGGCTGACCTTCATCTTCCTTGAGGCCATTGTATCTTGTCCTCACTCACCAGCAAAACCCATCTTTGCTGTAGTTTGACCAAAAAGGATTCACTGATAAAATTCACTGATAACCAGTATGTTTGCGTTGGGTTTGTTCAACCCGACAAAAGGCAAAATCTCAGATTTGTTAGAAGCAGACTGTGCAGGACCGCTAGATGGATGGAGGCTGTCAATCACAGCGCACCATCTCCAACCAGCCCTCCACCAGCACAAATTCCCCCAGCTCCACTCATCTGAATAAAGTTATTCCAGTTTATACTCATTCCTTGTTTTCACTCTGTTTCAAAAAAGCCTGTATTGAAATGTCAAGCTTGAATATATCAGGAGCGTCAAGAGGCAGCAAGGGAGAAATAATAAATTTTAGGGAAAAAATGGCAATGATTTGGGCATGCAAGTCCTCCTTCTGGCCTGAAACAGGGAGCAGATCCTTCCTGGGGAAGCTTTATGAGCAGCAGAGTTCTTCACATGCTATTTTTTAAAATGGCCTGCAAAACCGTGCTCCTCTTAAGTGTTTTTTCCCCAAAGTTCAGCAAGCTGCTGCTGTACCTGACCCGCAGCAATGTGTTATGACTCTGATATACACGAGTGCTCAAACGCTCCCATAGAAGGGTCAACATGTGGAGGATGCGGTGCCACCAGTGCCCTCCATCCTCGCTGCAAGGTCCTTCATGGCCATGAAGCAATGCCGCAAGCGCTCGTTCCGTCTTCGTTGGGTAGATCCAAACCAAACAGCCTTTTGGAGGGTACTGACAATGATGTCTTCATTCCCTACCACGAGCGGTGCAGGAGCTTTAGCTGCCTGTTTGCTCATGTAGCACCGTGCCAAGCTCCCAGTCCTAGAAGGCCCTGAAAAGATGGCGAAGGCTCCAGTACGGGTGGGCTTCGCCAGGGTATGCACATCGGCATCCCAGTGGGAGATGCCATCCTTAATGCCGGCACCTCGTTTCATGAGTCCCCCCAAATGCAGAGGCTGGGGAACACATCAATAGGATTTTGTGCTCTAAAATCCCCAGCTCAATGTCTTCCAGGCTGAGGTGACCCATGAGATTGTCACTTACCATGTGTAAGACACGTTCATGACCTGGCAAAAGTTTTATTCTTTATTTAAAATGTGCAATGGGGGACATGGGGAGAGAGGGCAATAAGTACATTCAAATTAATGCAGCACTTACCCAAATCAACATTAAAAAACAATTCACGTGAGAACATACAAGTGTCTCCATGCTGAATTATTTCCCGCATATAAATCCCATCACCCAACTCAGGGATGACTCGAAGGCAGCCAGAATCGTCCCCAGGCATACAGAAACCTCAGCACCACTCTGCTCAACCCTTGAGGAGTTGCAAACTGTCATGAACGATGGTGCCACCTTACAGATCATCTCCTAGGCTGCTTCTGGGAAGCCTGGCCCATGAGCAGGTTTTGGTAATGCACGTGTACACATGGAAGACACGTGGATTTCAACTGTATTTCAGGATGGATCTCCCTGTGCCGCATCTGGCTCCACGACTCTCTTTTAAAGAGCAAATATAAGTTGCCGACATCCTCATGAAGGACAAGCCCAACAATTTAGCAGTTGCCTCTTTTTTTTTTTTATTTTTAAAATACCACATTGAATCCCAACGGGATTTTGGGGTTTTGTTTTAATGGCGAGGCAAGAATTTGCCGATCCTCCCCGTGGCGAAGTTACTTTCAAGTCAGTGAAAGTTCTTGGCCCGCGATGAAAAGTCTTTGCCAATTAGCGCTCAACAACTTCAATTCATCCCTCCTGGTTCAAGATGAGTAGGAACCTAATAAGGCTGCGATAAAAGGGCAAAAGGCACCGAGTACCCAAAGGGGATTAATGGGCTCTTCCATTTATTTGTCTTCCTAACAGCTGAACTGTTACAAGTATTGACGGTCTTCAAACGGCCCGGGCGCCGGGGTCTCCAATGGCCATCTCCAGCTCCCTGGCCCCGAGGGGGCGAGGGCTTCCCCCTGGGCGATGCCAAAACCAACAAAGCCCCGGGGATCAGGTAATGAAACTTCAGCTTTCCCCCCCCACCTCTTCTCTTTGAGATTTATTTACTGGCAGCTGACAAGGGGCAAATTCAGCTGGAATTGTGTAGTCAAGGCCCTGTCAAGCCTTCAGAGGCACCCTTATGTCGAATCACCTTCCTGACTGGCATGTCGCTGAAAAGCCCTCGGCGCTGGTCCTTAACAGCTCCCGACAGCACAAAGGACACTCCAGACAGATGCCTACATGGCATCCTGCAGCATTTTAAAAGAGAATTAGTGGTTTTAATTATGGTCGTCGTATGAAAGGAAACCATGCAAGCTCGGCAGGAGACCTTTGATCAAACCCTTTTGCTAGCACAATGCCGCGGAACTGTGACTATTCCTAGCAAGGGGCCTTTTCTCGCTGAATGACTCACCAGTGATCTTTGAATGCAGACAAGTTCCTCGCCCTCCCTCTTCATTAGCGAGCATTTCTATACAGGCCCTATATAGTGCGCGGAGTCTCGGAGCTATACAATGGGGGGGAAAAAAGAATCCCTACAGATTCTGGCCTCTACTTAGGAAGTGCTGAAGGACTCTGAGTGACTTTATTCATTAAAACAGGTTGCTATTAATTAACTGTCATAATAAAATAAAGAACTATTATTTGCATTTCTTAGTGCGCTCCCTTTAGTAATATGTATAAAAGATGCTTGTAACAAAAATGAATTTATAAGGGAGAAAANTTTTTTTTTTTAAGGTCTAGGCAGCGGGAGCCTGACTAATTATTAGGACCAGTTTTGCAAGAGAACAAATAGAGGTAAAACACAAATATGAAAGTAATTAGGAAAATGCAAAATCCTGTTTACTTGGCAACCGATTCATGCAACTGAGACTAACGAAGAGCAAATCAGCTTTGCTTGTTTGATAAACTTAAGGGTGCCACCTAAGAGGAGCTGATAAAAATTAAACTTCTGCCAGCATCCCTCAGCCAGCCTTTCAGCAGCGAACGGGCTCAGAAACATACGTGCAACCGCTGCATCTACAAGCGGCGGCAAATCTCATTTGAACAGATTCCGGGGGAGGAATTTCATCTCTTCCCTCTCTGTTAAATATTTTCCCCTTCGCCATCGGCCATTGCCGATACCCTGGAGCTGAGCACCCGGCACGGACACCCGCGTCACACCATTCAACACGGACGCGGCGCGCGTGGACGGCACGGTTGCAACCAGTTCTGCTTCGCTCCCTAAAAAAAAGCATCGCGTTTCCACAGCTCTTCACACCTGGGAAGGCTTTTGCCGGTGGGAAAGTTCTCCTTGTAGTGTGCATCGCTGCTTATTACAATATATGACGATGTGTTACTCGATGTGGGCTGCGGGCTGGGATACCTTTGTCCAACCCCTCTTTTCTCCGGAGTAGATAGTGGAATCCACAAAAGCTTCCAATTATTTCAAGACTATGCAGCTAAGGAGGGGCATCTAATCAAGATAAAGAAAACCCTCAGCTCAGTATATTTGCCTGAATGGATTTTCAATAATGCAGGTAACAAAAGCATTCAAAAATTGGATTCCTAATGCTTTTCTGCTGGGCTGAAGGACTGAATTTGAGAAGGGAGAAGAAAGCCAGCCCTGAGAAAGCTGCACGGAGGAATGTATGATATTCCCCCACTCTGTACAAACACTTCTGCGGGGATTGAGAAAAAGGAAGAGATTTAAGCGAGGCACGGTCAACCTGAAATGTAGTCAATTACAACACAAAGAGTTAAACTGACACCCCTGAACCGCTCCTCTTCCTTCTCTCCCCTCTGCTTTGTGGCTTCGCAACCCAGAAGCCGTAGTTTTATTTCTTTTTACTGCTCATTTCTCATCTGCTGTATGTATCTCTGTTTGTGTGGCAATTGTTTATAGAAGTAACAGGGGGAAGCGCTACGGAAATCGTACTATACGAATAAATCAGAATGAGAGGGAGAAAAATAAAGGATGTTACTTTGCAACCGGAGTTAGAGATTCCTAGACGGCAGCTTGATTTTTATATGACCAGCACTCAATGAAAGTCAGCCTGGGAAAATTCAGCACTTGGAGAGACCAATAACAAAGTATTCTATACTTTTAAAGGGATCTATTAGGATTAGTAGCCACGCGAGCCTAAATCTGCACCTATGTGCACCTCAAACCACAGAGCAACAGAGCATCCAACATGCAACACCCCTCGGTCCTGCACACAGCCCACCCTGCTCCTCCAAGCCACCGGGAACCTTCCAGAGGTGCCACGATCTTTATAGAAGGTACTTCTTTCTTCTCTGAAAATGTTACTAGTCCAAAGGACATCCTGGCCTGGCAGCGATTTCTCTCCTATAAAACCATATATTTCTCTCCTATAATCTCTTTGTTCTGAGATCTCAGAACAAAGTAAGAAAATTTCGACAAGCACAACTTTCCACTAACAATACCGGAGTTTTGGGTCTGTTTCAAGTATTTGAAGGACACGTCAATTGACAACATTTTGCGAGACGCGCTATTTTATGTCGGTTTTTTTTTTTGAAAACACATAGCTGAGCTTTTGCTAACTGAGTCGCTTGGCCTTCGGGGTAGACTGAAAAGCAGGATGGAGTCACACTCTGCTCTTTTGGTTAAAGTCCCTGAGATGTCTAAAATTGCCCTTCTGGCATCCTCTGTACCTGCGAGGATGTGGCAGAGTAGATGAGCGTTATGGGCTCGCACAGAAAGAGGCCGCAGCGCAGGTGCCATGAGCCACGGGGTCAGCAGTGTCCCGGGGTGCTGCTCTCGTGTCCCCACGCAGGGTCTCACCACCACGGTCCCTCTGCCCCAGGTGGAGGCAGTGCAGGAGAAGCCACACGGCTGCCTACGGGCACGGTGTGCTGCAAGGGAAAATACACAAGTTGCTTGCTCGCCATGGGAAAACCAGTGCAATAAAGTCTACCCCAGCATAAATGAAATGAAAATAATTGTCCACTCAAAGCAAGGGAGGCAGAGAGAGCTGGACTGGTCTCTACCCACCACACCGTGCCAGGGGGACATCGTGTCTGCAGCACAGGCACAGCCAAGGAACAGCGAACAATCACGCTCCCGCAAAGGGCACCGTCCCTCATGCTCCTCCTGATGGAAACCTCCCCAACCATGCTGCCCCGTGACCAGAAGACCCCACAGACACAGCACAGCTAAAGAAAAATGCCTGTAGAAAACCTCTTGGCTCAATAACAGAAGAAACATTTAAAGGCTAATACATTTTTTTTTTTCACCTATAAAGGATGCTGCATTCATAAAAAAAAAAACAAATCTTCACAGTACAACAGATTCACAGAAAACTCTCCTTTTAGAAACCCAGTATTTTATTTAGTGATGAGCTTCCCCCCCCAAAAAAAAAACCCCAACACAAACAGTTCATTTGGCAACAGCAACCAAAGACCAAACAACAGCACGCTCCTGCGGAGGCAATCACACTTGATTTCCTCTCCGCTGCCATTTGTGTCGCCTTTTAAAACCATTCTCACATTGTCAAGGACTAATTCCAATTTCAAGTCCAGACTTCCAAATTTCAGTACTTGGGCAGGCGGGCGGAGGACCGGGCGCTACCCAGCTCCCCGCCTCACATCTTTCATTTCCCTCAGCCCCTGCAGCTCTTTCTTCAGGTGCTTCACAGCCCGCAGAATATCCTGCCGCTGGGGATCGTCCTCTGCTTTCTCAGTGTACAGAAGGAAATGTTTCACAGTTTCGGAGAGCAACGCTTCGGGATCCACATCCACCCGCTGGAGACGCAGCATCCTCTCGCAGGCGATGGCGTAGTTTTTGTGCCAGTTCACCGGGTGATTTGGATGAGAGTTGACAATTTCTTTGTACGACTGTTAAAAGGACAAAAAAAAAGAAGGGGACACACACACACACACGCAAATTAATTAAACGGAGGGGACCAACAGCTCTTAACAGTGCTTCAAAACTGCCCGTAAAGGAACAGATGCTATTTAGATGGCCAAGTCCAGAGTCGGAGCATTTCTGCATCTCACTCCGTGTTTGCCATGCGACGCGCGATAGCGTGAATCAGAAATCCAAGGGGGGGCTGAAATGTTTCCCTTCCTACAGCAGCTGTTTGTTTAGAAACGTTAGAGATGATCGTGATAACCCCACCGCACGTTATGCGCTTCCCCGAGAGAGGTGTCACACCAGGCTGGGGAAAAAAAATTAAAGAGATTTAACTGCCGCGCCTGGAAAGGCATTTACTCAATATTTCAGGAGATCAGGACGTCTTCCGCAGGACTTAAGCAGTCTGTTGACTTGAGTGGGAATATTCATAAGCTCAACAGCAGGCACGCGCCCGAGAACTTCGCAGAACAGCAAAAATCACAGCAAAACAGGCAAGAGCTGAAAGGAAACTGTTTGTTGACTCTTTCCTGGGGTATGAAACACACTTCCTCTCTGCTGACACACACTGATCGTTTTGTGCATCCGTTGGCATCTCGGGGAGTCCGGTATTTCCAGAGATACCTACACCCACTTATGGGTGTTATTCTTCGGTGTGAAATGCAGCAGAATTAATTTGCGGCGAGAAGACTGTGGGATTTTACACTTGCTGGCTCAGATGCACGACTGTGTAATGACAGAGGGGACAAGTGCATAGAGGGGACTTCAGGACAAGCAATCTCTTGGCATGGGTTTGGAGCCCAGCACAGACAACATAATTATAGCAAAAGCAGGGTGTCGACTGGTTTAGCTTTTGGCATCCTCCGTCACTGACGGGGCAAGTAGGAATGGATAAAATCCCCGAACAAATCTCTCTGAATCTGCTCTGCTCCTGGTTTGGACGAAGGAAGGAGAATGCAGATTACAGGACTGCTGACCTGTATGAGAACACCACATTTCTACGGAATCGAGACATTTAAAAAAAAAAAAAAAGAGAGAGAGGAAAAAAAAAGGATGGAGACTGCGGGGATCATTCATAACCAAAATATATGACTTACAGTGTATGCAAAGGTGTAAAGTTGTGCTTTCATTTCTGCAGTCACGCTGGCAGTTTCTGCAAGGTCAAATATAAAGAAAGCTGTTTTCATCCTAGAAAAACAAGAAAACCTTCCATATAATAACTGCTTAACATAACCAGCTCACATCGGATGGTTACACACAGCTTCATCATATCCCTGTACGGGACAGTACACCAGCACCTCCATTTAAGTCATCTGTGGGTCATCTGTGATACCAATTTCCCTCAGTGATGTATTTTCTCACCCTCTGTCCAAACTACCCTCTGCTTTTTTGAGATACTTTGAGCAAAACCTTTCAGTGAAGAAAACCACCACTTTCCTGAAGGATTTGCCAGAGGCCACGCACACTTCATCTCATTCTGCCAACCTTTTCCATCCAAAGCTTGGCACATTTAGATCCAATAAGGCCATGCACCATCAAGCTGCCTGCTTTGGTGTGTATTTCCACGCCAGTGAGTTGGCATCACCCACCGGCTGTTGGAAGGGAGCAAAGGAGCATCACCTGGCTTGCCACATCTCCTCGTTGGCAACAGCTTCCCAGGAAGAGGGCTTGAAACTAAACGGGAATGAGAATAAAATCCAGCCATCAGATCCATGTCACTGTGTTTCACCCACCACGCAATCAACCCTTCTAACCCAAGGAGATACAGACCTCCCAGGCAGAAGAAAACCTGTCCTGAAGCCTACGGCTCTGCCCACAGGGAATTCAGCTGATCCTCAGTCATTCATAAAACTTTATTCCTCTCTCTCCATAGAAGGAGCCTCTGGTACATCAGGTGTTTCCCAGCATCCTAGCTATCCCCAAAACGACAGATGCTTTTAACCATTATTACAGTTCAGTCTATGACATTTAAAGCTTTGGATGTCCCAGGTCCTCTATGGTTTTTTTTTGGCTCCTGATCAAGTTTTAAGATCGGAATTGGACCTGATATTTGACTAGAAACATCCTCTCTATTTTTAACAATAATAGAAATACCACATGTGGATTTATTATATGTTCCAGAACATAAAACATTATGATTACAGCTCACGTTTAATTTCTCTAACACTGCAATGGATGTGGTTTCGCCGCTGGCAGAAGAATGATGAGCAGGAAAGAGCAGAGTCGTGCCTCTGCCTCGTACCTGCCGTAGTCTTCAGTCCAGTTATAGAGATTTCTTGTGAGATGAATCCACTCTCCTGGGTCAAAGACAACGTCGGAAGAAACCAACTTTTCACAGGTACCCCACGGCCACAGTGAATAGCTCCTTCTCCAGGTTGAGTCCCCTTCATGGAGACCTATGCAGACAAACACTTCCTTACTGCCAAAAAAAACAAAACCCAGAGAGAGCAATCGTGAAGCCATGCCAGAGACCGTGGGCCACCCCGTGTCCTTGAGCGAAGCACGCACCCCACGCCGGGTGACAGGTCCTAAGCAGCACGACATTTTCTACGGCATGGATACCCATCCAGAGCGTGTCACATCGGAAAGGGCACGTCTCTGCGTCAGGCTGCAAAACGGCTCCGCCGCTGCGAGCGAATACCCCATCTGGCACTGCACGTCTCGCACAGCCGGCACAGGAGACACATCCTCTCCCCTACGTGGGACCTCACAAACGTGCCAAAAGCCGTAGGAGAAGTCCGTTTCTTCCCGACGGCACCCGGTAATGCTCTTCTGCCTACCCGCGCTCGCAAGGCTCACCCCGGCTGGTCTAAATGCAGATGCTATTCTTATTCATGTGAGTATCTAATCCTTTCTCCACTCTTACTAAGCTATTTTTATATGATGATTATTCCTGGAATACATTCATTCTATGCTAATCAGTTGGCCACAATGTTCACGAAGGAGAAGCAGCAGCAATTTGCTCTCCAACCATCGTCATTTTGAGGACACGGGAACGTTCCTTTTTTTTTGTGATGAATTGTATCAACAACAACAACGACGAAATAATCAGTAAAGACTCTCTGCCGCTCACCTTCTTATTTTGCCTTCCTAAACCCCAAACCACCCTCAAAACAACAAGCAACATTATATCCGGATGGAGTTACTTCTGCATAGATATTTGCTTTAATTGCAAAAATAATCTCACCACCGGGGAGGGAGTCAGTGGAGAAAATTGGTCTTTTGGATGCAGTACCAAGCTGTTCCATAAACAATTTCAAGAAAAAAAAAAAGGTCGAAGATTCTAGGAAAGCTGTTACATATGAAAGAAACGCTTACTGTTTATTTACTTTGAGGAAACGATGGAGATTAAAAGCAAGTGTCCCATCGGGTAATACTCCTTCCACAGGATTCCACCGGTTCCCAGGAAAATAAACGCCAGGTAAATGCTTTGCCAGCTTGGGTAAATACCATTCGTAAGTCATCATCTAGCACCAAAAATATAAGCAAAATTAAAACAAGAAACAAAGTTTTCATCCATTTTACAGCCAGAAGCTGCAGAAAATGGTTTCTGAGGGAGGAATGACTCTATCTGCTCAGTAAGGTCACCTCCCATTTCAGCAGCTGCCTGGGACCACACCACCAGAGCAGGTCACCACAGGTTTCTGATCAGAGGCACGTGGTCCTCACCACTGAGTGGGCAAAACTCTAAGGAAACCCAAAATAACTAGCACTGGTAAGAGACACAACAGGGCTTTGGTTTGGTTAAATATGAGGTGTTGAGGTTTGGGTTTCCCAACAAGTCACAAACTCTTGTGGCAAAGCCAAGTGCAGGGACTCAGGTGGAAGTGGAAGTGTCGGTGACCCCTTCTGTAAGGGGGACTTTTCTTCTCCCATTTCTCAGGATAAAAGGACGGAGTGCAAACAGCACCCAGGGACACACAGCACCTCTGCTTTAATGTAATAAAATTGAGGCAGAAATCTGCAAAATCACCTTTGGGGGACCAAGATAACAGAGGGGATGCAGGGAATGAGCCTCAGCATGGGAAAGCCCTTGGGAGAAACCCCAAAGCCACATCGCCCATGGGGCAACTGCTGACCTGGATGAAGGGATAGAGTGTACATCAATGACCTGGATGAAGGGATAGAGTGTACCATCAGCAAGTTTGCTGATGACACAAAACTGGGAGGAGTGGCTGACACGCCAGAAGGCTGTGTTGCCTTACAGCGTGACCTGGACAGGCTGGAGAGGTGGGCAGAGAGAAACCTTATGAAATTCAACAGGAACAGGTGTAGGGTACTGCACCTGGGGAGGAATAACCCCATGCATCAGTGCAGGTTGGGGGCTGACCTCCTGGAGAGCAACTCTGTGGAAAGGGACCTGGGAGTCCTGGTGGACAACAGGACGACCATGAGCCAGCAATGTGCCCTGGTGGCCAAGAAGGCCAATGGCATCCTGGGGTGCATCAAGAAGAGTGTGGCCAGCAGGTCGCGGGAGGTCATCCTTCCCCTCTGCTCTGACCTGGTGAGGCCACATCTGGAGTACTGTGTCCAGTTCTGGGCTCCCCGGTTCAAGAAAGACAGGGAACTGCTGGAGAGGGTCCAGCAGAGGGCTACAAAGATGATGAGGGGACTGGAGTATCTCTCTTCTGAGGAGAGACTGAGGGACCCAAGCACAATTACAGGTTGGGCGGGGAATGGCTGGAGAGCAGCACTGAGGAGAAGGACCTGGGTGTGCTGATCGACGAGAAGCTCAACATGAGCCAGCAATGTGCGATCGCAGCCCAGAAGGCCAATCGCATCCTGGGCTGCATCAAAAGAAGTGTGGCCAGCAGGGCGAGGGAGGTGATTCTGCCCCTCTACTCCACTCTCGTGAGACCCCACTTGGACTACTGCGTCCAGCTCTGGAGTCCCCAACATAAGAAGGACATGGACCTGTTGGAGCGTGTCCAGAGGAGGGCCACGAGGATGATCCGAGGGCTGGAGCACCTCTCCTATGAGGAGAGGCTGAAGGAGTTGGGGCTGTTCAGCCTGGAGAAGAGAAGGCTCTGGGGAGATCTTATTGCGGCCTTTCAGTACCTAAAGGGGGCCTACAGGAGAGCTGGGGAAGGACTTTTTACTAGGGCATGTAGTGACAGGACAAGGGGGAATGGCTTCAAACTGGAAGAGGGCAGGTTTAGATTGAACATTAGGAAGAAGTTTTTCACTTTGAGGGTGGTGAGGCACTGTCCCAGGTTGCCCAGAGAGGTTGTTGAGGCCCCATCCCTGGAGGTGTTCAAGGCCAGGCTGGACGTGGCCTTGGGCAACCTGGTCTAGTGGGAGGTGTCCCTGCCTATGGCAGGGGGGTTGGAACTCGATGATCTTCAAGGTCCTTTCCAACCTAAACCATTCTATGATTCTATGATTCTATGACTTGGGGCTTTTTAGTCTGGAGAAAAGAAGACTGAGGGGGGATCTTATTAACACTTACAAATACTTAAAGGGAGGGTGCCAGGGGGATGGGAACAGTCTTTTTTCAGTGGTGCCCAGTGACAGGACAAGAGGGAACGGGCACAAACTTGAACATAGGAAGTTCCATCTTAACATGAGGAGGAGCTTCTTTACTTTGAGGGTGGCAGAGCACTGGCACAGGCTGCCCAGAGAGGTTGTGGAGTCTCCCACGCTGGAGACATTGCAAACCCGCCTGGATGCTGTCCTGTGCAATCTGCTGTAGGTGACCCTGCTCTGGCAGGGGGTTTGGACTAGATGATCTCCAGAGGTCCCTTCCAATCCTGACCATTCTGTGACCTGCTACCCTCCAGGCTGCTCCCAGAAGCCTTCTGCTGCCCCAACATCTGTATTTCAGGGCAACCGCACAAAACAGCTGGGACAAAGCATCCTCAGCAAGGCAAACATCAGCCCTGTGCCACATCTGGATTATCTGCCGTGATGAAGAACTTGGGCTTCCCCTTCTCTCTACCCGCTGTTGCCTCCCTCTTGGGTTTTGGGGCTTGAATGGGGCTTGCACACCACGCTGCGTCCCAGAGCCACCCACAAGCCTTTAAAAAAAAATCAATTTAATTTCTGCATCATGAGTTTTATTTGAACAAAGAGACCCCTTCAAGAAGAGAAAGAAAGAACTAAACTTTTGCTTCCTGTTTTTAAATCCACCTGTTGCCTCTTTTAATACTACTTTCACAACCTACCTCCTGGTCCACTAAGGTGATATCTGGCCTCATCCCTTCGCAATAATGAACATAACGAAGAGCGTTCCCAGGTAAGTCTCCTCTTAGCAAGATCACTGCACCCGCCGGCATTGAGGACAGCAGATTCCTTGCAAACTTATCGACAACGTAGTTGTTGCTCTGATCACAAGCGCTTAAGAGAACAGATAAAAAACAGTATCTAAAAAACAGGTATTTGTTTGGCTTTGCGTATCTTCAAGAACAATTTTGTGCAATAGGCGTTGACAGGTGAAGTCCTTCGCCCCGGTCAGATCGTGCTGAAAACCGTTATCTCCATTTACAGAGAAACCCAAATACAGAAATGAGGCATTTACGCTACAGTCTCCCAGAAACCAGCACCAGACACATAAGCCACTACAGTTTTGCCAAAATACACACTTATTGCATGCCTTCACCATAACTCTTGATTTTTGCTTGGGCTAAACCTAAACACTTACTGGTTGGAGCTGGAAGTGCCAGTACAACGATGGTTCTGTAAAGCATTTGAAATCCTTCCCATCCTTTTAATGCTTTTAATTAAGCACTAAAAAGCCAAGTTTTTTGCAGCATCAGGCAGAAATAGATTTACATCACCTGAGACTAGATCCTTTTTGTTACACAGTTGAGTGTGTACACGCTCCAGGTATGGATTCAAGAAAGGGATGCTCCATGACATGGCTCAGGCCATGAGCTGTGACTGGCCCACCTACGGACCAGCCTTTGGGAAAAGATGTGTGCGAAGAAAGGATTCCCGAGTATGAAGTTCTACGTGTTCTACACTTCACCAGTTGGTAAACCTCTACCTGAGCATCCCTACTGCTACACTGACTCCTACCCAAGCCACTGCAGCCTTTGGTGTGGTTATGCGATAAGGAAGCCCTGCACTACAGGCGTAACTCTTCAAAAAAAGGAAAAAAACTAAGAAAAAAAACCAGGGCATGAAGTTTCCTGAAGCAAAGCAAGGGAAGGAGGTGACTGTTCAGGTCAAATGAATTCTGCAAACTTCCTTAGGGAGTAAAGCACAGATTTATGAGTTTGTTTCATTAGAAGTTTACGTATCTACATAGTTTTCTTCCGTCAACCTACGTGACACCCCCATTTACAGCCTGGAGCTGGCGCTTGGCGATTTTGAGGGAGATCAAACAAGGGAGTCCCACAGGCTGTGGCCACGCAAGCCTAGGTGGGATGTGAAAGGTGCCTTTCCCACTTCCAAGACAAGGACAGAAATCCCATGAGCAGGGGTAGGGAGGATTTACATCAGCACCCCGACCGCACGGCACCCCACAGCCCCGCGAGGCCACACCAGAATCACGTGCCCAGGGGATGCGGTACCTGTAATTTGCCCAAACTTGAGAAGCGACGAGAGCGAGAGCGGGAAGCCACTCCATCCACAGCAGCGCCCGGCTGCCTTCCAGCACGGCGCTGCCCACCGAGACGAGCGCGGCCAGCCCCAGTCCCGCCAGCACCGCCACCACGGCACTGCTCTGCAGCCAGAATCGCTCCACCTAGGGAACAAAATCCCACAGACCCTATTTCTGCGTCCCCAGCTGTTAGGAAACAGAACAAGTAGCTGTATTTTTGCACCTGATGCAGCTTCGAGACAACCACCTGCTCTTGACGAGGCGGTTTTAAGGTTTCTTCCAAAAATTAACATGCCAGAGCAATTTTTTGGAGTGCAACTTACCACGCCCAGAAACAGAGGTTTTGTAATATCCAAATTTGCTCTCCAAGCGAAGAAAAGGGAATAAAGACAGAGCATTCCAGCGAAGAGCCAGATCACGGGTGATTTCTGCTGCTTTGTCCTACTGAAAAAAAAGAAAAAAAAGTAGAAGCCTAGTGACATGATGAAAAAGGAGACAAAAATTATATGTGCTTGAAAACCCCTCCCTCTGCATACCTAAATGCCTTTAATACAATGAGCTGATGAGCCTTTCTTTACCTTTGGAATTTACGAAGATTCTGTTTTCAAAGCACAAACCCATCGGGCTTTCAAGATTTTTAAGCTTGCCATCTACAAAGCCACGGGGTTACCAGGAGCAGGGATATTTTGCTCTTAACTAATAGACGACCGCAGCCAATTGCTGAAATTTTTGGACCAGCGAGCCAGAAGGCAAAGAAAGCTGCCCATGCAGTCAGTGAGAAAGTGCACGTCAGAGCAGATGTGCTCCTCCAACTTACGGCAGCGCTGTGCTCACACAGGCCACGAGCGCCAGGGCGAGGACGGGAAGGGAGAGCTCCGACTTCATCTGCGCCAGCTGAAAACTGCGGAGAAATTAGCGCATGGATGCGTCATCCCCAAATCACCCCTCGCACTCAATTAAAGTGTCAAGAGAAGCGGGGAATAAGCACCACATAAGGTATTCCTGTTCTGCTGCGATTAAGTCTACCAGGAACGGGAACGAGCTCGGTTTACACGTCAGGATTTTGAATGGAGAATCACTGGGGAGGGGGATCCAGCATTTTTCCTTCAATGGGGAAGACAGAGAGACACGCGTGCTGTCCCTGCACCGGACACGCACGGCCCCAGCTCTGGACCAAGCCAAGGAAAGGCAGGACAGGAGCTGCTTTGGCCAAAATGACAGCAGCAGCAACAGGTTTCTCTCCACTAAATGGCACAGTCAAGATTTTACTCACAGCAGCATCTCTCTCATGGTGGATCCTGTCTCAGACTTGGCCTAGAAGAAAGAAAACCCATGAGAAACCCACACGCTGACTGCCGTATCACTGCGCAAGGAAAAGTCTTTTCGTTTTCTGTTTGCAGAGCCCGGAGCGCACAGGGCTCCTCAAAACCCCTTCAGGTGGTACCCCAAGGTGGCCACAGGGAAGAGGAATTGTTTAAACAACAAAAAGACAGCAAACTCTACTCAAACCTTCACTGCAAGATTTTTCTCCCACGTTCTTGTTTTACGTTATGCTGTAACTGTGCAGGGTTTACCACCTGGATAAGCATTTTTACAAGGTGCTACCAACCCATTACCCTGTGACTCGAGCACATCATATGGTTTAGCTGTGACCTCCACTATATCACAGAATCATAGAAACATTTAGGTTGGAAAAGACCTTTAAGATCACCGAGTCCAACCATCAACCTAACACTGCCAAGTCCACCACTAAACCACGTCCCTCAGCACCACATCTACCCATCTTTTAAATACCTCCAGGGACGGTGATTCCACCACCCCCCTGGGCAGCCTGTTCCAATGCTTGATAACCCTTTCTGTGAAGAATTTTTTCGTCATATCCAATCTAAACCTCCCCTGGCGCAACTTGAGGTCGTTTCCTCTTGTCCTATATATCTGCACGGTGCAATTATTTTCTGGGACATCTCCCCACAGGCTGAAACAAGCACATGGGCCTCAATTCCTGCTTGCTTACCACATTCATCCCTGTCCCCTCTGCCCTGACAGGGGCAGAGCTGTATGAAAGCTAGCCTACAGGAGAGCTGGGGAGGGACATTTTACTAGGGCATGTAGCGATAGGATGAGGGGGAATGGCTTTAAACTGGAAGAGGGCAGGTTTAGATTGAACATTAGGAAGAAGGTTTTCACTGTGAGGGTGGTGAGGCACTGGCACAGGTTGCCCAGAGAGGTTGTTGAGGCCCCATCCCTGGAGGTGTTCAAGGCCAGGCTGGACATGGCCTTGGGCAGCCTGGTCTGGTGGGAGGTGTCCCTGCCTATGGCAGGGGGGTTGGAACTGGATGATCTTCAAGGTCCTTTCCAACCTAAACCATTCTATGATTCTATGATTTATATGAGTTATATGCAAATTTTTATTGCAGAGACTTGCAATCCATGGCACAAGTCCGGGAAAGAAGACATACGCGGTGGAGGTGAGGAATTACCGTCATAGGTGCTTATCGGAAAAGTGGTGGCTACCAGATAAAAGATAAGGTAAACGGATCCAGGAGGTCTGGAAGGAATATTTAATCTCAGTAAAAATGGAATAGTTAATTGCATTCAAGATTTAATTATGAGATAATAGTGTTAAGAGGATGGAGAGCTAGCCCACAGCTCCTGAAGCACCACCGCTACCTCTCTGTTTCTTGCAAAGCCCCACCTTGCTGCCAGCTGATGGCTCCTGGCCCCAGACACATCCCTTCGCTGGAGATGACATTTCTGACCCTTGGCTTACAGGAGGAACCCTCTCCCGAGTCTTTTCTTTGTTTTTTTTCGACCCTGCCTGCCCTTAAAACGGAGCCGTGGGACACAAGGGCTGTCTTTCCATCCAGGCAGGGCTTTGGCATTAGCCCAACTGGTGTCAGGACCAAACGCTTGGATTTTGCTGCATTTATTGCTTCTGCTTCAGACAAGTTCATCGTAAATGTGATTTGTGGTGTAGGATTACACGCAGTCCATCCCTAAGCCTCCTGAACATCAACTTGAATTCATCACATTCGATGAAGAAAGGAGTTAAGGGATTTGCATGCCTTGGTACTGCTCTGCCCAACGGAGCCTCATTCTCAGGAGACGGCTGGGAATAGCACGACAGGGGAAATCTCTGTAGTGAGAGGACGAGGAGGAATGGCTTTAAACTGGAAGAAGGTAGATTTAGATTAGATATTAGGAAGAAATGTTTCACTCTGAGGGTGGTGAGGCACTGGCCCAGGTTGCCCAGAGAAGCTGTGGAGGCCCCATCCCTGGAGGTGTCCAAGGCCAGGTTGGACGGGGCTTGGAGCAACCTGGTCTGGTGGGAGGTGTCCCTGCCCAGGGGAGGGGCGTTGGAACTAGATGATCTTCAAGGTCCCTTCCAACCTAAACCATTCCATGATTCTATGATCTCAGAAGTCCTTCAGAGGGTGGATCTTTAGGAGTTTTGGAAAGATTAAATGGCAGCAGCCAGAATTACCAAGTCTTTTGCCTCACATCCTACAGCCATCCAGCTCTCCGAGAAGGCTGTAATGGAATGACAACAGGGCTCGCTGCATCACGTTGGCTGGATGCAGGGGCTTAATATCTGACAACGTGGGGCTTCAGGATCCCAGGGAGCGAGCCGAGATGTAGACCACAGCTTTTTCTCTGTTGTCCCCCAGTGGTGCGACTTCCCAGCCCTCCGCACTGAAATCTCTGAAGCAGGAAGGACAGAAGGACTGCTGGGCACTCGCTTTCCTTGGGTGGCCAAACACCTAAATCAGGGCTGGAGGAGGCAGATGCAAACCCTACGGTCTGCAAGCAACCATGCAATACGTCCCTCCCTCTGCAAGAGCACAGACCCAATCAAAAACTCAAATCAGAGGTTTCTCTCAAACCTACCATTCATTTAAATTCAATATTATTAAGAAGTAAGTTAAGAGGAATCTTTTTTAAAGGTACATCAATGAAAACTGCTTGTGACCTCTTTAAATAGTTGAGTTTAAAGTAAAAAAGTAAGAGAATTATTTGTCTTAAAACAAGAAAAACACAAAATTGATGTCACCATCTCCCTCTAACAGAGTTTGCTCTTGGGGCTCTTACAAATACAAGACACCCGTACAGCTCCCAGTTAATAACACAGCTCACCCCATAAAAGCAAAGAGAATTATTTCCTTGCTTTCCCAGCTACGTGATCCAGCCCCAGAAAACCTGACAGATCAGAAGGCCAAAATCAGAAAGAAATGTTTTAAAAAGAAAACACTTTCAATTTCTTCCCCCGCAAGCCATTAATCGTCACAAATAGAAAGGTTCTGCTATTGCATAAGTTAAAAGAAAGTCATTTAGAAAATGACCCTTATTTACCAGATTGAATGTCCCATATTCTTCCCTGAGAAAGTGGGTCAAAAATCCTTGAAAAGTCGTCTGGTCTCCCCATGTCCAACGGGCTCGATTGAGGTAGGACGAAGCCGGCAGATAGAGATAAGGCAGCAAACCAGCCAAGAAGCATAAACCCAACTTCAGCAAATGGCCTAGGGACAATTCCTGCACCAAAATATGTCATATTGCATAACAATGTTTATTCTAGTTTAATCACGCTGGAACTTCAAGAACAGATAAAGAAAAAACATCAAATATATTTACACAGAGCTGATCTCTCAATTTATAGTAAGTCCCTACAAAATGCTATGTTAAACCTTACGATTTTGTGGATTACTAGGAAACTGCATCAAACTGATCTCCTTTGCATGGCAGGGTGAAATTTAAGTGAAGCAAATAATATTAGCTAGGACTCATGAGTATCATACTCATTGCATCTTTCACATTTAAATCATGGCATGACATGCATAGATGGCTGAAGCACTGCAAGGCTGAGATAACCCACTTTGCAGCGATTAAGAGTTGGCTGGTATTCCATCTGGCAAAAAAAAAAAAAAAATAAAAAAAACCCACCCCGCTGCTCTAGTACAACTACACACATCACCACCATCATCAGGAGTCAGTTTTGCCATTTACTTTATCGTGATTACGCTGGCTAAATTGGATAGGCCAACTTTTGGGGTGGGATTTTCAAGACTGCCTAAGGGGTCAGGGAGACAAGACTTTCAAAGGGACTTCTGTGCCTAACTCCTTTAAGTGCTTTGGAAAATCCCACCCTAGAATATTGCACGCTTGCTTTATTGTTAGCCACTGCCCTGTCAATCAAAGCACTTCTTCAGCAGTTGGGGTTACAGGGAAGAGGCACCATTCAGAACCATGATCCACAGAGCAGAAAGAGTAGATGGTGGTGGCCACAGTTCCTTCAGAAGCAAGCTGGCTCTTTTTTACTTAAAAAGGCACTGTTTTCCATAAACTATTCTTATTCGGCGGTTTTCTGCAGCAGGCACCACTGGGCTGTCTGAAGTATTTCTCAGGAATATTATATTGGCACAGGATTGTCCTTGACAGAAATCACAGAGGTCTCTCTGGATCTCCGCAGTTAAAAAAAACCCAAAGCTCTGTTTAAAGAACACAAATACATGGCAGAAGTGAGTTTTCATTGTGTTACAGCAAATATATAGACAGACAGGGATTTGCTGGAGATGCTGAACAGGTTTTGGATCAAGCTTGTCTAAGTTGCATCTTCTCTCCTGCAGCTCACATGCTTCACTGTGAGCTTAGTTATACTCCGTGCCATTACCCAGAATCACATCTGATTTATCAGGTTGAGGGTGGAAAAATTATGGCAGGACTGGCCCAGCAGAAACCTGCCCAAATGTCACCTTCAGGGGGACAAAAGAGAAAGAGGGGGAGTAGACGGAGGCTTCTCTGGGCCACCTGCGAAGTGATCAGAGCATCTGCATCACTGAGATGTGCAGCCATTTTCAGGGCAAAGTAGAGTTTCTCCAACATGTCTGCATCCAGTCTTATGCACTGACTCACAGAAGACCACCTACAGAAGACAAGAGCACTGCAGGCACCCGTGAGCCTCATCCAGATGGGTGCGCATCACCTTCATAAGCCAAGCATGCAAAAAGGTGTTTTCACCTTCTTACACAATGAGCAAGTTTAATAAAGAGGTGTAGAAGGAGGGACATCTTGAGAAAGATCTCTGGTAGATGAAAGGGACATATTTGACTGGATCAGGGACTCGCTGTTTCACCAAAGGTCAGCCTTCCTTTGGTCTTTTCCAGCTGGCAGGAGCTCTCTTCACCTGAGAGCTCATCTCTTGTAGGACTCTCAGGTCCTGGCTGCATCAGAGCTGGAGGCCACCAAGCCTGGCACATCCCAAGGAGATGCTGAAGATGACTCTCCCCTAGAGAGAAGCTTCTGCACCCTTCTTGCCATACTACTTATTCCGGCTGCACCTTCAACTATCAACAGCAGTCGGAAGATGCTCTGCAACGGGTGGACACAGCTTTCATTTGCTACCACCAGAGAATCAACATACAGGAACGCATCTCCAGAGGAGTTGATGGCATGAGAAAGCCAGTGTCATCAGGCAGGAGAAGCAGCTCACATGGACTGCACATGCCTGTGACTTCTCACCAACAGATATTTATCCGCTTTCTCGGTTGGTAGGTCATTGAACCTGCTCTTATTTCCTACAGGCTGAGGAGTTTTTAGCTCCAAGTATTGGCCTGGTGGTTGCTCACAGGGTATCTGCAAGCAGCTGGGGCAGAGCACTCCTGTGCCAGAGGACACGGGCAGGTCACAGAATGCTGGTGTGAGCAAAGCCCCTAAATCGGCATTGGTGGCTCTGGTGTCAGACCAGACTGTCACTTCAGTGGGTCATGACCAACTTGATTAGACAGAGCATTGACTGTCCCTGTTTGTACATCAACACAGAAGTGGAACAAGTGCTTGGAAAGAAGAATTACTCACTGCCTTACGCAAACAGAGGTATGGGTCAGCGAAATACGTACCGTCTTTCTGAAAAGCCGGGAGAGAACCCAAGGCACAACACAAGCGATATAAAGCACTATCGTGTGCTGATTGCACAAACTGAGCCCGCAGCAAAAGGCACCAAGTTTAGATATCTGAAAGGGAAAAAAAAACAACACCACCACATTGACAATTACTCTTGGCAGTTTGCAAAAACATCCAGAGACCAAAACAGCTTCAAAAGCAGCATGGCCAGCAGGGCGAGGGAGGTGATTCTGCCCCTCTACTCCACTCTCGTGAGACCCCACCTGGAGTACTGCATCCAGCTCTGGAGTCCCCAGCATAAGAAGGACATGGACCTGCTGGAGCGTGTCCAGAGGAGGGCCACGAGGATGATCCGAGGGCTGGAGCACCTCTCCTATGAGGAGAGGCTGAAAGAGTTGGGGGTGTTCAGCCTGGAGAAGAGAAGGCTCCGGGGAGATCTTATTGCGGCCTTCCAGTACCTAAAGGGCCTACAGGAGAGCTGGGGAAGGACTTTTTACTAGGGCATGTAGTGATAGAATGAGGGGGAATGGCTTCAAACTGGAAGAGGGCAGGTTTAGATTGAACATTAGGAAGAAATTTTTCACTTTGAGGGTGGTGAGGCACTGGCACAGGTTGCCCAGAGAGGTTGTTGAGGCCCCATCCCTGGAGGTGTTCGAGGCCAGGCTGGACGTGGCCTTGGGCAACCTGGTCTAGTGAGAGGTGTCCCTGCCTATGGCAGGGGGGTTGGAACTCGATGATCTTCAAGGTCCTTTCCAACCTAAACCATTCTATGATTCTATGATTCAGTGCAGCCCTTGCTGGAGACAGGCAAATACATGGGTGAGCACCGGTCAATTGTAATGCAGACAATACCAGGCTATTTTTGATTATTTACAGGGGGATTTAATTTGTTCAACAGAATACATTCTTTAAGAAGCGTCCAGCTGAACGGCTACATCTCCATGCATACAGTGATCCTGTGCAGCACCATCAGGTCAGAACGATGCAATGGGGTCCAATTCCTGAACCCCCGCTGCACAGGGGAGACTGCCCAGCGGTTAACTCCGAATGATGCAAATTTTTCAGAGGCCATACCCTAAAATAATGCCATAATGCCACAGAGACCTCATTTTATATAACAGGAATGATTTTGTCCTCTTCTTCAGGCACAGAGGGCTAAAGTCTGGGCTACACGAACTTCCTAAGCAAAAGGAGTTAAGTGGGATACCCCTCAATAGTCTAAAAGCTCATTTTCAAGCATTTTAGAAAGAGTTTTCTGATAAAATGGGAAACATATCCAGACTATGCAGCATGGTGCAGGGTGTTTCTGGTACTCATTGAGGACTGTTCAGAAGTTTGTTATTGGTACCATGGTCGTCCCTGACTGATGCTAAGGAAAGCCTCTCTCTGCCCCATGCTGCCATATATATGCTCTGTTTTGTCCCAACACCATCAGACCAGTGCTGAGTCCTCTTCGTTCAGTGGGGGAGGACAAGGCTACAAGAGCAAATCCGTATAGAAACCTTGGGTCAGTGCCACGTACACCACTGGCCACTGCTCCTCCTCTGAATTTGCCTCCTCTTCCACCATCACTGGCCGCTTGGTCCATGTTACAACCTGAAGCCAAGCCCCAGGGCAGCTCCTCGGTGGGCAAAAAGCCACAAGAGTCCCAACAGACGTTGCTGGACAAGAGCTGACAACCCATCCTCACCTCCCCAGCCATCCCCAAGGAGGACAGCACTTCCATCTATCATCAGAGCATCGCCCCTGCTTATTTCAGTCACTGGTGAGGATGCCATAGGAGATGTATCACTTGCCTTGGCACGATGATGGGATCACCTGGTAATTTGTAGTTGACTGCCCAGCATTCACCGTTGGATGCTGCCTTGCCATGGAAACACCTGCCATAACTTCTGAAAAACATTTGTGGGCTTCAGAGCTGCCCTGCAGGACTCAGAACAACCTCAGTAATTTTTCAAGTACATTGATGAACCCCAAGCACACCCCTGAAGACGTTTGCGTGACCATCTGATTTACGAAAAGCGCTGTGAGCGTGCTGTTGGCAGCCTGGCTTCTTCAAGGCATGGGGTGCCAGACACCCAAAAGACACTGCAACAAGCTCCTTAACTGCTTCTGAAAATCTCATCTGAAAATCCGTCTGGAAATTGGGCACGTGAAATGTGGGAGCGGGCTGGAAAACGCCCAACTCCATCTTCGTGGAGTACAGGTTGTAGAGATCTTGGGACAGAAAGGGGAAAAAAAAATCCAATGGCGAAACAAGGTCTCTATAACCACTGATAAAACATGTTATTTGAGAACCCACGAAGCTGAGTAAACTACCACTGCGGACTCCTGAAATTCTAGCCTAGCCCGACAAAAATCCTTTTATTCACACAATTTACGGGAGTCACAGCAGGCAAGTCTGTGAGAGAAGAGATCAGATGTCCGGGGAAATAGAAGTAGAAAGAACAAGACTGCTGAGTAAAAATACCATTTGGCTGCCTAGCCTGTTTCTAAAATAGAGAATATTTAGAAATTTAAATAGAAATTTAAAGTCTCTGTATTTAACAATGCCATTATTTTAGGGGCACATTTAATTTCAAAAGAAGAACTGATTGAAAATTTGGTCATTTCTGTTTTTCAGCATAAACTGAAAAACTGAGTTTTGACTAGATGAAGTTTTCTGTAAAATACATCTCTTTACCCCAAGGGAAAATATCAGTTCTGAAAACAAAAACTTGAACGCCCACAGCCGAGTTTGAGTCTTTGATGCAGGAAATCAAACTTTGCACTAAAACATTTCGATGAAAATGGTTTTGCTTTTCCCGTTCCCACCCCGTGTGTATTAAACAAACCAACCCCAAACCCATCCAACAGGTCCCACTTCAACCCTTAAGCAAAGTGGATGGGATTTTCAACGTTTGGAGCTTTTGAACATCCAGGTAGGTCAGGGATGGACACCACCCAGCACAGGTGCTGAACCACGTCCCCATATTTGGTCTTCTTTATTTAAACAACACTGAGCACTAAATGAATAGGAAATTAAGCAGACGCGTGATACCTAATTGAAAAAAAAATAAAGAACTATTCACTTTGCTTGAGATGTTTTACCTTTGATCTCTCTTTTGCAGTGGATGCTTCCTCAAAACGCACAGTGAGAGCCATCAGCAGCCCCACAAACAGATTGTTTAAGCTAAAAACCTCCGCCGAGATGGACCACTGCCATGTTAGACGAGAAAATGAAAACACCCCCGCAGCAAGGATTCCTCCAGCGTATGAGCCAGAAAGCCTGCAAACACAGATAACATGAAATCTTCTTTTCCAACAAAAAAGCCTACTTTATTGTCCTCTTTTTTTTTTTAATTTTTTTTTTTAAACATACTGTAGCAGCAGAAATGATGACTGCCCCCCAGCACCCTGCCAAAACATTATATGGTTAATATCTTCCTAATAATTTCAATTAGGAAGAGCAGGCGTTAGCCAGCCCGTCTATTTGCAAGCCACCCAACACCAAAGAGTCGGCTTCTTCTCGCAAGCGCCATGAAAACTTCCAGCACTGAATTTGGTTCAGAAACCCCCCGAGAAACGATGGCCCAGTGGGTCGTGGTACGCCGAGCCAAGGAGTCACGGCTCTAACGGGATACTCTCCGCTGGAAGAGACGCCAGCAAGGGTGCAGCCTTAAATTCATCAAGGCGCTGAATAAAGAGCGGATTAAAGCCATTCATGATGGACAGCATTAGCAGAGCTTTCCTGGGGGGGGTGTGTGTGTGTGTTTAGTGTTTTGGGGGTGGGTGAAGATTGCGGCGCCCATGGTTCCGGCAGGGAGAGGTGCCCGCTGGGGTCAGGAGTGGGGAAAACGGGTGTCAGGTCCAGGAAGCAGGAGGGAGTAGAGGAAGGAGGTGAAGCACCCGCCATTGGGATGGCTGCGAGCCCAAAAGACGGGCACCTCTGCGACTCCTAGATGGGATTACGGCACACGCTCCCCATGGAGCCGCTTACCCAACTCGGCTGGATGCTGCAGCCGGCACGGGAGCCCACGAGGTGGGATTTAGCCCAGGAAACCTATTACGCCCATTCTGCAATAGTGGCTCTTCCCACCCAGTCGCATCGGGTGCAGCTCGGCTCTGCCTTTTTGGAAGGTCACCCCTTCGGGAAGTCACCCTGAAAAGACGCTGCGTAAGGCACCACAACCAGCTCTATTAAGCCCTATCCAAAGACCTTATCCTTTGACCAAAGCTGGGGCTATGGTCAAAGCTCCTCTCCAGAAATCGACCATCTCGCTCTAAGCCTAAGCCATGCTCTGCCACTAATTGAGTATTTTACTAGTCCCACCCCAGGTACGCACACTCCCATTTAGTCCTAATATTTCCAGCAGGTTTAAACCAAAAATTGTAAGCTAGCCAATTTCTTCATCAACCTACATGTGTAATTTGCTCCTAAATACCGGCCATATCCTCTACCATAGCCAAAGTCCCTGGGTGGCTTGTTCTGCCCATCAGAGACTGGAGAGTGGATGTCCACGTAGGACTTGCGTATGGGGTTCCTCACGTAACTCCGAGATAAATGGAGACCAAGAAACAAAACCTACATCCCCTAAGAAGAGAGATGAGGGAGCTGCTGGCAGAGCACTCTCTAGCAAGGGTTGTTCTCCTTGGTTATGCTTTCTTTCCACCTTCCTGAAACAACCTCGGTACAGCCAACCTACTTCTGTAGACGTCAAAGGGCTTGTGCAGCCAGGATGGGAATTTTTAATCCATCAAAAATGGGAAGCAGGTTTCATGGGGAAGAGAGGACTGGGATGAGGGCTCAGGAGGACCAGGTGTCTATTCGTCCTCCTGCCACCGACATCGGACAAAAGTAGGACTAATGACTTTTATCTCCTGCAGTTGCAGGGGATAGCTGGAAGGTGAGAAGTAAGGCAGTTCAGTTAACACTGGGAAAAAGAAACCAACTCTCAGGTGTTCGAGGCCAAAGTGAGACAAGATCAAGGTGACACAGAGCTTCAGCATCAAGATTGTAGGAAGGGGTCTTGAAAAATCAATGGAAGGGGAGAAAAAAGTATGAAAATTCCCAACTGACAGCAGGTGGGACTGTTTCAGACCAAATCTGTGTCTGCAAAGTACCCTATAAGCTTTTGAAGAAAGGTGACATGGAACCTCCTCTGGAGGAAATCAAGCAAACTACTTGTATCCACTGTTGTGCTCAATACCGCATGCCACCATGGTGGACCCTTCCAACGTCTAAACTTCACTGTGGTTCAACACAGGTCTGGGTATACGGCATGAAATTCTCCAAGGCAAAACCTGTCACTCACTGCATTAATATAACGTTTCAAAATCACACAATTACATATAGAAAAAGCATCCACAAGCATGAACACTGCTCTGACGGATTTGCTACCAAGCCAGCCCAGCAGCCTTGAGTCCATCTCCTTCAAGGGAGAGGTAGGACACACACGACCTGTCTGGCAAGGTTCTCAGCCTCAAGGGTTCTGGTTGTGCTCTCCTCCTCCCCGATACTAGAAAGATGTGGCACCCAAATAGAAAAAGAAAAGATGCAATGGAGTTCGCAGGAATTGAGTCAGGAGTGGTTTCTGCTGCTGAAGAAAAATACCAGGAAAGGTAAAGAAAAACACCAGGAAAGCAGGGCCACATGTATTTTAAAGACCGAGAGATCCCCCGACACACAAACCCCACTACAAATATCCCTAAGTTTTGACTAAACCTTTTAAACTTTTAGTTATGAAGAAACAACTTCGTAAATCCCTTTGAAACTCTTGCAGAGAAATAAGGTAAAAAAAAGGTAAAACAACCTCCCCAAAAACCTCTGGATGAAAAGCAGCATTTTAGGCGAACGTCCCAATCATTTACCAATTCTCCTTGTTTTTCCCTGAAAAGACTCGAGCGTATCATTAGAGTTCAAATGAGATGAAAGAAATCCCGTCCTCTTGATAAAAAGTCTCAAACCCACGATTCAAGTTTTATGAAATAAGGCTTAAGCAAAAGCTACTCAACCCAAAGCTTAAAGACTTATCCCAGCTGTGTGGGGTAGGGGACACCTCTGCTCACCGAGCAGGGCAGGGTCAGGATCCAGCACGAAGCACAGTCCATAGATCTGTCCGTCAACAGAGACGGCGTTGCCTTTAGTTTCCTGTGGAAGTCCTGGGAAAGCCGGGCAGGAGCTTGCTTTGTGAAAGCACGTTGCATGCACGGAGCACTAAGCTCCTACAAGCATACTAGATGCTAAAAAGACAAATGGAAACATGTCGCATTCTTGAAGAACATCAAGACAGTAGCTTTGAGAAATACAAACTGGAGACCAAGAGTTATTTGCAGGTTCTGTTACCAGCAATGAAAAGGATGGATTTACAAGTTTGCTGATTCGGAAGGAAACACTCTTGAAGCAGATGCGATCAGAGCAGGTATCTCCAAATGAAGATGAAGACCACTTGGCAGAAAAAAAAAACATATCCAGCAAGTCCACCCAATGCAACAGTTCACAGTGCAAAGTTGCACCAGCAGGACAGGCAGAAATGAATCCCATGCAACCATATCAGCATGATGCCGGGGCCAAATTAAATCCACCCGGACTTGCAGCTGGGCTAACATAGTTACACTGCTCATTTTGATCCACATGAGGATCTCCGTGCACCACTGCACTCCACCANTATCCCAGCTGTGTGGGGTAGGGGACACCTCTGCTCACCGAGCAGGGCAGGGTCAGGATCCAGCACGAAGCACAGTCCATAGATCTGTCCGTCAACAGAGACGGCGTTGCCTTTAGTTTCCTGTGGAAGTCCTGGGAAAGCCGGGCAGGAGCTTGCTTTGTGAAAGCACGTTGCATGCACGGAGCACTAAGCTCCTACAAGCATACTAGATGCTAAAAAGACAAATGGAAACATGTCGCATTCTTGAAGAACATCAAGACAGTAGCTTTGAGAAATACAAACTGGAGACCAAGAGTTATTTGCAGGTTCTGTTACCAGCAATGAAAAGGATGGATTTACAAGTTTGCTGATTCGGAAGGAAACACTCTTGAAGCAGATGCGATCAGAGCAGGTATCTCCAAATGAAGATGAAGACCACCTGGCAGAAAAAACCCACATCCAGCAGGTCCACGCAACGCAACAGTTCACAGTGCAAAGTCGCACCAGCAGGAATCCCATGCAACCATATCAGCACAATGCCAGGGCCAAATTAAATCAACCCTGACTTGCAGCTGGGCTAACATGGTTACACTGCTCATTTTGATCCACATGAGGATCTCCGTGCACCACTGCACTCCACCACCTGGCAGCTTCTTGGACTTCTCCAGAACAGAGTGTCACTGTCCTGCATCTCTCTTGCCTTAGCATCAAGATGGCCCTCAAACCCACACACTGTCCAAGGAGGTGACAAAGCAACTCAGGCACGGACAACACAGGTCAGCCACCTACAACACTCTGGACCAAAGAACAACTTCAAGGTGGGAAAGACACCGGTGGGTGTTTAGTCAGGCAAGGCAGAAAGAAATGGAAGAACAAAAAAGGCACAAAGATGAGAGTAAAATAGAGACAGGAAGACTTGAAAGAGCAAAGGAATTGATTTGGCAGAGCTCTGGACCCAAGGTGAAGAAGCTTGAAGCCAAGAAAGAGGAAGAAAAGATTTGAAAAGGAGGACAGTGCAACCTACAACTGAAGATGCTGTTGGTGACATGTTGCATAAGGAAGAAAAACATTAGGAAGCCAGAAGATAACGGCTGCTTTCATTACAGGCATAGACAGCATTTTTGTGGTTCAGACAGAGTATGTTGTGGAAGAAGGTTAACACAAGAGGCAAAGGAGACTTCCCAGAACTGCAGCAAAAGCTCAACAACGCAATTACCAGAGTTGAGATGGAGAGGGAACAAGGCCAAGAAGCCATTTGTCGCGTGGAAGGTAAGTAGGGATCTTCTCATGGTACATAGACACATGCCTCACCAAAATCAAACACCAGGTCTGACACAGGCGTTGCAAATAATTCCTGCAGTGAAGCCTTGCTGGTAAAGAAGCAAGCACACAGCCTCTGCCACCCAGCCTGGAGACCCACACTGTTCCACCTACACTGGCTGGAGGCTTGCAGGTGCACTGTGGTCAGGAGAAGGCAACAGTTGTGTTTTTTTTTCTGAAAACAACTTTTAGCTGCTTAACACTGTCTCTCCTTTCGACAGCACATCAGGGCTCCAGAGCAGAGACTGGCAGAGATTCATCCTCACTTGACTTCCACACATTTTTCAAATACAGTTGAGGTGCTACAAAAAACATGGCAAAGACCCACGACAGCTGGATCCTCGACTGGCCTCACGTAAAGGCAACATCAAGGAGGGCTTTATTCCTTTGCTTCTGGGGACCAGGGAGGGTACCTTCCTGCTCCCCCAAAGCCAGCATGTTTCTTCCAGTCTTTGGAACCGGTATGAGAAAGAACAGATGACTGGAACAAGAGGATCAATGGGTTGCCAACAATGAAGCCATGGCAATGGTAATGACCATCCGGTGTTCATCTGCCAACACAGTGTAGGCATAAAGCTACCTTGCAGTGACTCCCTCAAGAAGATGGGCTTTACAAAGAGGAAAAGGTGAGCAAAACCCCACCATAAGGCTCAGTGAGGGGGGAAATCCTGGGCTTTGGCCAGGTGTGGCCTATCTCTTGGAGAAGAAGGCTGGATCAGCTAGAAGAAAGCATTCAGAATAGTAATACCCCACCGTTGGAACAGTCTCAGCACACAGAAATCAGTTCATGGAAGAAAAGATCTGCAGCCAACGCAACAGTGGGAAAGTCTTCGTGACTTCTCCCAGGGGTATCACAGCCACCACCGCCAGGCCCACCTCGAGAAGGAGCGAATAAAAGCTGCCTCCTAGGCTTGTTTATCTTACATGGAGGAAAAGCCAAGGGAACAGCTTGTATTTTTGATTTTGCGAAATAACTAGTTTGGGGCAAGACCTGCTCAAAGCGCACGGAGCACTTTTTCATAACAAAACAAGAGGGAAGAAGGTCCCTTCCTATGGGTTCAATAACTGCAACTTTCTGATCATTCCCATCATCTGAAAACGCACTCAGAAGGGACAGAAGCCATCAGCAAAGGAGAGGTCACGCAGTCCTTTGTGAGAAATATTTTCCCATGGCGTCCCTAAACATAAAAGGAAAAGACTAAAAAAACCAATAATTATTATTTTGTTTTCCTTTTCAGGCACCCAAGTGAAAGAATGTGCGGCTGGGCCTCAGCTCCAGGCATGCGGGCAGCAGAAACTTCCTTTAATCAGGAATATTTTAGCCACAGGGCTTTTATTAAGAGTTCGCAGGAACAATCGGGAAGACCGAAATTAGGTATTTTAATCTGGTTTGGCAATTATAGTTTTTAGCTTCTCATTTGGTGGCAAATGCTAAAACACGTCGGTTTGCGATTTAAAATTTAGCCTCTCCTCTAAGTTTAGTAAAACTTTTTGTTAGCCAAGAGCACAGGTTACATCTATATGCACGTAACAAAGAACACGATCAACCTTTTTACTTTTTATTTAGAAAATAATGGCAGACATTTTATATTTAATAAGCTGCAAAAAATGTATTAACTGATTGGTATAAAGCTATAGATGGATGGGAATTGGAACTTAATTAAAATGTTTTTGTTACATGCAATCTTCAGTGCAGTGGATTCATAAAAAAGAAAAGTAAGATAATTGGAACGTTTTATATTTGAAGCCGATGTATTAAACTGGAAACACCTATCTGTACCTAGTGAAATAAGCTGATTATTTCTGCCTTCTGTTCCCTCCGAAACTTTATAGGTAGCAGATCTCAGCCTCCTATCTTTTTATATTTTAGTCAGTAGAGTAAGAAAGAACTCGCCTGCTTTTAAAGTCTCCACTAATAAACTATTTAATGGATTTATTTTTTTTTTTTTAAATTTCAGTCTCCCCCTGCCCCTGCAGATGATGACCCTGATGTCAGTGGTTCCCTGCACAGGCTCCGGGTACCACCAGCAACTTCTGCCTCTGCACTGCTGTGACTTCGCTTTGCAGTAGCAGAAATAGACCCTTTCGATGTATTTTTATTTCATGGTATAACAGAATAGTGCATTAAAGATTTAACATTTCAAATTTCACTTAAGAGGTTTCACTTGTTGGATATCTAATTTCTTTTTTAATGTAGGTTAAGAAGAATAGGACTTAGGAGACTCAACAACCACGCTGTCCACAGATAAATTTTAAGCGTGCAGGTGCGCTGCTGCTGAAATAGAAGAACTATTTAAAAATAAAACGCAAATAAACCCCCAAACGTGAGTTTAGGACTAAAGTAATAATAATTAGCCCCCCAAAAAGCCCAATCCCTCTGGGTTTGCCCGCCTCCTAGTCACAAACACTCCATGGACAAAAGGCGGTTTCTCTTGCTCTCGGCGCTGAAGAGCCAGCGCAGGTACTACAGGGAATAGCAAACCAGATTTTATTCTTCCTCAAGGACCTGGAGCTGAATAGCCACTTAAGCCCTGCCCGCAGCCTCCGCTCCCGGCGCTGGAGGAGGAGGAGGAGGAGGTAGGAGAACGTGGCACAGCTCGCCGATCCCAGCTCAGTCTTCATGGCCACGAGGAGAGAATAGAAACCAAGCAAATGGGCAGGACCACCATAAAAAAAACACCACCCAAAAACCCAAAGTGGGCACTTTGGTTAGAACTGAGTGATGTCCTTCACCTCAAATGGGATATCAGCATCACATGACTTCGGCATTCCTGGAGACCTGTGATGTCTCGGGGTGGGGGTGACCTGGCAGCATCCTCACCACCCTCCATGTGCATTCAGTGCCACTTCTGCTCCATACGGCCTCACACCCAGCTAGGGACTGCCACCGCTTAGCTACGCTTTTGGGGAATTCTTTTATCGAAACACCCCAAGTTGAAGAGGGGATGCTTCAGCCTGGATAAGGAGCATCGAGCCAGGGAGGATTTTGGTTAAGGCAAGCTACTCCTTGCACCCTCTTGCATACGTCCTCCTGGACCGAATGTGTCCAGTAAGGACACTACCATGGATGTGTGCAGTAAGGACATCACCTCTGTAGGATAATATTGAGACTCTGCCTGACCTCTTGGTAAGCACAGGCCCATGAATGCCACCAGCACGTGCAAGAGGTGTCTTGTAGGCCACCCGTTGGGTCTTGGGGCCATGCCACCTCAGCTCCTCTCACCAGGAGGACCAAGCTACCCCTGCGGTGAGGTGCCCCAGGATGGCAGCGGGGACCTCGGTGGGTCTGGACACCAAGGATGGGGAGAGCCACACCACGAGGGTTCAGCAGGGATCAAGGAATGAGACTTCCCAACCTCAAACCTCACAAGCTTGCGGATGCCTGGCACCACGGTGGAGCGGAGCCTGCCTGCAGCAGCCCCATCCCGAGAAAGTTTGGTCATTAAATCCAACACCTGCATGCCCAGCTCTCCCAGAGCAGTTCAACGAGTGGCACAGCTCACGACAGACCGATAAAATGCATATACAGGTGTGCTGCTCTAATACACACCGCCCCGTACTCGCACCTCTCTACTAATGAGTGGTAAAAATTGTGCTTCCAGCCACTAAAAATGAGAACTTCTCTCCCGGTGCCTTTGCAAGCAGGAAGAGTATATTAGTTAGACCCATTATTTGATTCACAATCCTTAGAAAATAGGTACGCCTTTATCCCGGCCGCCCGTAATAACCGGCGCCTACTTCCCGAAACCCCAACCCTCGCTAGGAACCGACTTTAGCTATTTAAATGTTTTATAAGTTGGGTATTTTTTTTTTTTTTGGGTAATTGCAGAAACTTTTCCTAATCTGACATTT
>VUYV01000489.1:262522-308000 GCA_008711295.1 Anarhynchus alexandrinus | reverse complement strand
CGGCGCGGCGGGGGGGGGCGAGGGGGAATGTGTGACACACGGGACAGCGCCGCGGCCTTCCCCGGGTCCTCCCCTCAGCGGGAGCTGCCGCCGGTACCCGGGGGCGTTCGTGGCCGAGAAGGACCCCGGCCCTGTGGTGGGCCGGGCGCGCTGAGGAGGGTTTGCCGAGGTGACGGTGCCATGGGCCTGGGGCTGGGGGTTGACTGGGCCTGGGCCTGGGCCTGTGGCCGGGCCTGGGATGGGATGAGCTGGGCTGGGCCTGGGCCCGGGCCCGGGCCTAGGCCGGGCCCGAGGCCTTCCGAATCACCAACTTTAAAATGTATTTTAAATACCCTGCTCCCAGGCTGGCTCAGTGCCTTCTGTCCACACTCGGCCCCGCTGCAGGCCCAGGCGAGCCACTCCTCTTCTGGTGGGGTGCGAGGCCCAGCCCGAAGGCTGCTGCACTTTAACTGCCTCACAGCTCCGCATACGCCTGTGGCAGTACACAGAGAATAAAGATTTATGCCCTGAACGGGGCTACGCAAGACGCCGGTGAAGAAAAGGATTGAAGGTGTCAGCATATAGAATATTAAAAGCAGCGATTCCCGCTACGGGAGTAGTTAAGGAAGGCAAATAGCATCCGGAGACCTATGGATAGAAGACTAAAACACATCCATGGAAATCATTATGGGATTGTGCGAAAGAGCGTCGAGGCCATACCTGGAGAATTGAGGCAGATTAAAGAGAGGCTTTTGAATACAAATGAAAAAGGTATATAAGAGGGTAACTAGGATAATAAACAGTCTTATGGATTAGATCTAAGTGGAGACGGTAGAAAATTAGGTTTGCATTTATTAAGAAAAAAGAGCAGGATTAAGGGTTGGCAGGACTGAAAAACCACGCATCAGGTTGTGGGTACTGGAGAAGCTGGTGCCGAAGGACCCTTCTAAAACTGCCGCCACAAAACCCGCAAAAGGGCACAAGCCGAAACCAAGAAAAGTATTAAGGGAATTGAGGGAATGTCTTTTTACACACTCCAGCCAGTACATACATCGACAGCAAAAGAAGCCGAAGTTGCAACCCACTCAGAAGTTAATCGGGTTGCTTGAAGGAACTGGTATTTGAGGGTATAAACACTGGCTGAATAACAGCTGGGCCCACGTGGCTGCCTTCTATCCAGAAGGCAATCGCTTGGCTCTGTGGTGACCAAGTGAGCTTCAATATACTCAACTGGTTGGCAGGTTTCTGCCGTTATTGGCTGAGGTTCATCGGGGAGAAGAAAAAGATATGTTGCAATCCTCCGCCAGCCATTGTCACTATGGTAATGAGAGGGGTCATTGTTCCCGCACCCGTTGGGGCTGCTAAAATGTAATTTTAGCAGCAAAGTGCACAGTCTGTGTGTGAAAGCAGGCTGGTGGCGAGGCTCTTTATCCGAAGCGTGGCTTTTTTCTTTGCGGTATTTTTCTTTCTTTGTATTTAACTTGGAAAAGGCATCCAAAGACAAATGTTAACCGTGACTGATTACAATTATATTGATGGGGGAGGTAGCAATTTAAAAGTGAATATCGAAAAGTAGAAGAATGGCTGGTAATAATATGGTAAGGACAAACTATTCTTTAATTGTCCTGCAAGTTGTTTTATATCTTTGTCATGCAGAAACTGGAACTTTTAGGGTGCCAGTGACAAAGTACTTTGCTGTAATATGGTAGGGCAGGCTCACAACAGCCTTTATCTTACTGAATAACTACCACCGTTTCAAAGGCCAGGATTACAGACACACTTTATGTCGGCACAAACGCTTTGGAGAGTGCATTTACATTTTTCTTCTGTAAGCAGAAATCTATTAATTCAGGAGATTTGACTCCCCTTTCTTCACCAGGCACAACCCAGGGGTCCGAGCAAGACAAGAGGAACGTGCGGACCCTCATTTTTTGGTTTTGTTGGAGCCAGGCAGATATTTTTTAACTGTTTTCATTCATTTTCTGAAAGTTGAGAGTTGTCCAAACCCAAGTTAGACTCACCTCACCGCAGAGCAGCACACAGTGACCCTCTGGGCTTTCTCAAAGCCTTGAGGGTGGGCTCAACAGCAACAAAAAAGTATTGCTTAGGAAAAAACCCCACACTAGGGCAAGTGGAAAGCATGTGAAAGATGGCCTTGTGGTACACATATTCTTTTATTTTAAAAAAAGCCCTGGAACTTGTAGCACGAGAGCATACTCTAGTGGCAACTGAGTAAAGAAAGTGCTGGTGGTTTGTGCAGTGTCTTGATGGTGAGATGCCTCCCACCTTTCAATGGGAGGTTTATTCTCTCCTATCTCCTGCTTCATGCTCTGCGCTCAGCCTAACAGGAAATACCCAAGGCAGGCAGAGAAAATAAACAGGAACTTCTAAAGTAATTTAAAAACACAGCTTGAGAACATATCTCCCCCAAATGGCTGTGTACTTAGAGAGGTGTCTTTTCAGCAGGCTCTATTGCAGATTTTCTCCTGAGAGACACAGTTTAGAGGAGGCAGGAGATAGGAAAAGGGAGAATAATACTTAAAGCAAATTCTGTTCACCCATGGCAGTGTCATTACAAACTTGAATGAGCACAGTTATTGCAAATAAATAAAAACAATAGACCAGAACCAGTTTTACATAAGAAAATACTGAAATACTGTTCAATTAGTCCTAAGCTTTAGTTAAACCTTTTCTTTTGCCCATCAGGTGATAAAGTTAATACAGAAAGCACTCAACTGCTGTACTTGTGTAACAACAGTCAGCATCCATTTAATGAACTTACGTGTATACACATTTAGCAAAGCTTCAATATTGTCAGCACTGGGCTGGCACAGAATTTTAATGGCAAAGTAGCCAGCCCGGTCTTCCTCGTAAACAATATCCCCGTGTAAGGAAAGCAGGTCCTCGTGGGGACCATTAACAATACAAATAAGCAGCGCTTCTATATTTAAACAAGAAGTTTGGCAGTATTTCCACTGATGATATATGCCTCCCTGCAAAGCATGAAAAGGAAGATTACGCTACTTTTATTTGTTCTTAAATGGCTTGAATAAGCTGCATTTTATGACTTCTTGGGTTGTTTTTTTTTGCAGGGGGAAGACCAGGCTCATACCCCACGTTTACAGCAACATGACTGCAGTAGCTAGACATGGTGCAGAGGGAACTTCCAAGTGGAAAAAAAGCGCACTTGGTCCACTGAGCATCCCTCTGACCCTGCTTATGGGTCTCTCACTGCCCCATCCTGCAAGTGCACATGTTCAGTATTGCTGAAGTGAGCAGCCTCTGGCTGCACTCAACCGGGCTGTGACCATGGCCCAGGATGACCCAAAGCTGGTGACCCAAAGCATGTGGGGACGTGTGTGCCTGGATACACCACCGAGGTGGTTCCTTGTACTCACCCTGGTCATCTAAGGGACCGAGCTTCATGCGATCGCACTGTACATCTGCTGTGGTACCCCCAGTGCCTTGTGAACCCGTCAAAATTGAAAAGAAAGGTAAAGGTCTCCCAGATGTTATTATAGTCACAGCCATTTTGTGCAAAGCTGGGCAGAGGGGAGATACCCAAATCAGTGTGTGCAGTGGGAGGAAGGAGGAACACAGCTATAGCCGGGGCTGCTGGCCAGGCTATCTGCAGAGCCTGGCTGCTAGCATCATGCTGGCTGTTGTCTGGTGTGGGGAAGTGGACCCAGGGATGGTTGTGGTTGGAGGGCTGGGAGAATGCGGCAGCTTACATCCATGGGAAAACAGACTTGGTTCCACCACCAACAGGACAGCTTGTTCATTATTTCAAAAATCAGTTGCATTTTCTTCCCCAAATAAAAAAAAAGAGACTGAACTAATTTGCCCATGCAGATCTTGTTTCCCACGATTTTGCAACTTTGTAAGACAGGCTTTATTGTCTTGCAGATCTCCAGTCCCTCCCTCCACTGGTCTTAGCGGCCTTCCAGCTGATTTTCTGACACACTGAGCAGTCACAGATCCCATTTGTCTCAGCTGGTTTTCCCAGAACTCTGACAATCAGCTCTGTGTTTTCACACCTGATTTCCTTAAACTAATATTATTTATTTATCCGCATGCCTTACGGGCAGACCCAGGTCTGGTGTCTGATCTGCACAGTGACTCCACAATCGTGTTAGAAACCATCTTCTCACGAGTGTGGCTGTTGCACCACATGAGGGCCCCGTTCCCTTCATCCCCAGACCGATGAATTACTCTGTGATTAGTATTTGCAAGAAGGGAACACTTTTTACCACCGCAAAACACATTGAAATGCTTTTCATCAGTCTTTTCATTACAGGTGTAGGACATCATTTGCCATATTGTGCCTTGGTGACCAAACTCACAGCCTGGCCCAAGAAATGCCCAAACGCATCATGCAGCTGAAGACCTGCAACAGCAGACGGTGCTTCAGGGATCTCCAGTGGTTCAAACTCTCCTTTCTTCACCTGTGTTCGCAGTTCCAGTAAAACTCATCGGGTAACTCATGTAGGTAAGAATTTTCACATTACATCCAATCCTCTCTGTTTCATTCCTATTTATTAAGCTGGGATCAGACTGTATCAGCTGAGGGTCATGTTCAGGCAATTTGAGCAAAGAGGGAGTGTCCAGCAGGACAAGAATTGCACCCTCCATAATCACTCTCCTTACCTGGGTTTACCAGTACCTTCTTACCTGGGCCTGCCATATCTTCATTGTGTTCTTGCATTGAACAAATCTCCAGTGCTCCTACCAGTGGTTAAGCTACGACAGGTTGTCTTTTAATCTAGTTGGAAACTGATGGAACTCCAGAGTCAGTTCAAAAATCTGTATTCTCCCATAAGGTTGTTGTGTTCGTCTCATTATGGTAAGGTTATAGTAGGAACATTTTCTCCTCTGAGCTGTTCTGCAGAGATAAGGTTACTGGCCAGGACTGTGATGTGTTGATATATGTCCAAAATGAACTTGTGAAGATGCTGAGCAACAGCAGGTAGTGTAGAACAGCAGGAAAGAAGGTGATCTAAGATGCATTTCAGCCAAGGACTCCTTTATTTTCATCAATTGACTGCTCCACAAAGAAGAGGTTCATGTCCCATTGCCAGGCATGTGCCTCCTAGGAGGAAGGCAGCGAGAAGCCTTATATATAGGCAGAGCTAGGAGTGTGCTTATAACCAGTCTCTGGAGGCATAAAGCCCTGCCTGCTCCTGCAATTGTAAGTTAGAGCTGCTGCAGCTTTGAACTCTGTGGAGACAATGCTGCTAAACCTTCAAGAGAAGGGACTTGCAAGGAACTCCCATTTTCCCCATATACAAGCAGCCCTGTTGATGTGGGGTCTGTTAGAGGTGTGTCAGCATGCAGAACATGCCATTTCTGGGATAGTTTGTGTTACCTGGGGAATTTTAATGTAATAAATCCAAATTTTGGGGGAGAGAGGGCTGGAGAGTTAGCCCATGGGCAGAATTTTGAGTTTGTTAGGCTGAGTGGACTGGTTTGCATTTCCTAGGCCAACTAGGGGCAAATCTCTGGCTCAGCCCTCTTAGTCCTTGCTCCAGTAGGTGGCAGTCCTAGAGATGGTATTTTTATTACACAAGACCAAAAAACAATAATTTTTTCTTTTATATTCTCAGTAACAGCTGAATCATTTAAGCATAAGTCTCCTATAAAATTCAGGCTGGGACAGTGAGATTCTCCATAGCTTGAAAAACCAAGCTTTCACCAAACCTCGCCCGTGTTTCCTTCAGCACGCTGGTGGCTGAGACGAGTATGTCTGAGCTCAGCAGATACATATCTGTGGGTAGCAGCAGCATCCCCACAGCCCAGACGGACCTCTACCCTCTGTACGTGGTCTGCCAAGCAAAGCTCCTGAATGTGCGCCGTCCACTTGTTCCAAGGTCTGTACAGGTCCTGCAGTTGTTCTCCTTAGAGGTCAGGAAGCACAAAAACAGAATCAAGATATTTTGGCTCCGTCTCCATTTCCTGTAGAAGACCAGGCTAGGAAACAGATTAAATGGATTACATTAAATCCAGATTAAATTCTGGCATATACCCAGACCTGACTTGCCCATTCACACTGCCAGTTGCTCAATGTCCATGTGGCCAAAGCATTGCACGAGCAGTCCATGTTCAACCTAGCTGCCTTGTGGAAGATGTTGTAGGAAGGACCCCAAATTCAATTTATCTGCTGGTCCACAGCTGTGGGATGTCAGGACAAGGAGTCAGGGCCCAACAGCAAAAGACCAGATGAGGGAAGCGCACTCTGCCCAAGATGTCTACATCACAACCGAGCACATGTTAAAACAGCCCAAACCCAGGTCTCTCCTGGCACGCCCCAAAGCTTGCATCTGAACATCAGCTGATAACTTTAGAGGATGATCTGGGGTATGGGCCCAGGTTCAAATACAGACTACATCACAGGTGCATTCAGAGCTTTTCCTGCTGAGGCGGAAACAGAGGGACGCTCCAATTTCTGTATTTCAGGCTCTCAAGAGTTAAAAAACACCAGCACAAAACCTCAATGTGGCCTCAATAGGGCATGAGTGTTAAAACAACCTTTACCCAAATGCCTGTGGCTGGGTTTTTTTTTTCTTTTTCAACAGGTCATGCCTCACTTAATGCCTGGGCAGGAAAGTGATTTGGAAGTAAATCAGGGACCATTTTCATGATCAAATGATGAAGATGCTGGAGGCTCTAAGGTGGCTGAGACATGGGGCTGCAGACTGTGCAAGTGAAAGGGGGACCAAAGGCAGAGTCATGGTAAATTGTCATGTGAATGTGGCCTTCCAGGGAGGGAAGTGGGACACTTGGACCAGTCCCGTTAAGACAGAAAACCGCCAATCTGGCACTGTCTAGTCTTGGATTTGAGGTAGAATGATCGTGCCCTGAGCATCTTTTTAACACCAAATAGCTGTTGACAATCACATGAAAACAACATTTAATATAAAGCAAGAGACAAAGGTCTTTGCAGAATATAATGATGTTTCCCCAAACTCTTATTTCAGGGGTGGATAAAAAGAAACAATATGTACGTAGGGCGGTTCTTGAGACCTTAAAAACCTTCATGTTACATTCATTGAAGGGGAACAGCTTCTACAGCCTCCTTCTCCTCTCTGTTGCATCTGAGAGCCCAGGAGATGGTGACTACAGCATTACGTGGTCAGTAGTCACAACAAAGTCTGCTTTTATGTTAATGCACCTGATGTTGCCACCGCTTATAATTTAGAAGCCTCAGCCTTCTCCTCCTCCTCTGCTTTCTGTGGCCTGGTATTTTCAGGCTTCTCTCAAGTCAAAATGAGAAAAATGCATCTCATTTTTCAAAGGCCAGAACTGCTGGTGCAGAAAATAGCTAAGTGCTAGGGACTGAGCTCTGCTTCTGCCTTTCACTGGGAGAAATCCAGCATCCCTCACTGCCTTCAGCTGATTTACTCCCCATTTGGTATAAGCGAAAGGAGAATTTGCCTCTTTCTGTTTTTCGATGGCATTAAGGCCTTTAAAGAAAGTCCTACAAAAAGATTTAGGCACAAACAAAATCTCCTGCTTTCCGCAAATCTGTCTGAACTTACACTGCGAAAGGAAACACAGAGGAACTGAAGCCTCTTGCAGGAGACGGGGTACTCTGTAGCACGGTCAGCTGTGCATATATTTACACATGATATTAGCAGGAAAAAAGACAAAATGGGTGCATCATGACCCAAGGTGGTCCAAATGTTCTGCGCTATCATTACTGCTGGGGTCAAAGGCGTTGCCGGTTGGTGACTTGATAAGCATGATGAGCTAACGAGCGACAGCTTAATCAGCACAGATAATTCTTCTGCAATATATGAGATAATTACACCCTTTTTTCTGATTTTTAGGAACCTTGTGGATTTTTTCACTCATAAATATGAGATAATGCCATACAACTTGACCTTCCCAAACAAAGCTTTTGCAGAAAGCAGTGTAATATCCACCGTTTGTTCATGAATATAGCTATCGGCTTATCCAGCCTGGTTTTTGTCCACTGCAGCAGACTGACTGGAAAGAACACCAGGAAAACTGCAAGGAAAAACTTTAAAATTCATTTTATTGTTGTACACAAGGATAAAACCCATCAGGTTCCGAGTTCAGGGAGTTGCTGCTGTTACTTTCTGGGAGACAGCAAGGGCAGGATGGAGGCATTCGCAGGGTTTCATCTTTCATCTTCCCAGAAAGGACCCAGCTCTGCAGCGCTTCTGGGGAAGGAAGCTGTGTGCTAAACGCCGTAAGCCTTGCATAACCCATCGCTTCACCTGGCACTTCCTTCCCCTGCCCTGGCCAAAATCACACCTCAAGAGGCTGCCAGTAAGGCCACCCGAAACAGCCGTTCTACCTAGAGGCTGGAGACAAAGAGACACTGTTCAGACAGCCCCTCGGTGTTAAAAAAGGCCATAACAGAGCAGGAGGAAAGCAGGACAGTCTGCGGACTCCAGGGTGGCCGCCTTGAACCACCGCATTAGTCCTGTACTCCAGACAAGATGTGTCAGAAGTCCAGATTGGAGGGTGGGGGATATCCTGTCTCCCACCTCCTTTGGCTCGCTTGACTTTCTCCCATCTTGGGCCGGCTGGAATTAAAATAAAGAGTCAGGACCGTGCGCTGCCAAATTCCCTCGGTTGTGGTCAAATAGGAACGGCTGCCCATCTCCGCCCCTCACTCATTTGTTTGTGCCTGTAATAACTGGATTTCCCAGCTGGTCTCCCAGCCCAGGACCTGCTTAACTCCAGTGAGCAAACATGAGTAGGGGAATTCGGTCCAAGCAGGCAGGTGCAGTGGCTGGATAGCTTGTGGATTTCCCTTCTGCCACAAAACAACAGTTACTGCACATATGTTGCAAAGATAAGCATTGTTTGCCGTCGGTAGAGGAAAAGCCAGAGGCTCACTGCAATTTGGGAGTCTTGCTGTCAAAGAGATGCACGAGCGAAAGGTCCGTGTGAGAATAAGGGGGAATGCTCTCTCAGCAGCCGAGGAGTAAAAGACGAAGCATTTTGGCTTCGACTTCTTGCAAACAGGGAGCGCATCTGCCCCGCAGATAGCGGGTGTGGAGTTATATCTGTGTCCAGCACTTGATGGGAGCGTTTCTGGAGTGTTAGGCTCAGGTTAGGCTTCTCAAGGAGACTTGTTAAAACATAGGAGAGGTCAAAAAATTGCTGTAAGCACCAGTAGGGGTGCAAAAAACCCCTTCGCAGTTCCATTTAGCAATCTACAGCTTAGCAGAGAGGAGGGTAGGCGGTAACTTGACCGTGGTTTGTAAGTACCCCATGAGGAGAAGATTTCTGACACTGGAAGGCTGATTAATTGAGCAGACAAAGGCGAAGTGAGCCTGAAGTGCTAAAAGCTGCAATTAGATAAACTACACCTAGACGTAAGGTGAGCGGTCCTGAGTGAAGGGAATTAAACGCTGGAGAAATTTGCCTGGGGTGGCAGGTCCTAGTTCACTCCTCTGCGTGGTGATGGCCACACACACCACTTTCTTCTCTTGATGTTCCCTGTTTATTTTCTAGCTCCCTCTTGTCTTTTCCAGGGGATGCAGGGGACATTAGGGCTCCAGATGACTTAAAAGTCCCTCAAACCACGCGTAGAGACAGAGACAATAACAAACAGCCCAACAGAAGGTCCAGGCCAGTGGGGTTCAGTGTTTACCCACCAGGATACCCCAATTCCCAGACCAGTCAGGAAGATTTGGCTTTCCACGAAAGCATTTGCTTTAGGGATGGAGACTCCAGATTTCCTCCCCTGTCCCATGCAATGTTTCTGAGGGACTAAAACAGGCAGAGGTGTCCAGCCTCATGTGTAACAGGTGATCTGTACATATGACCAGTGCCACCAGCAGCACTGGCCTTATTCCACCCCGTAAAGCAGCATCCGCTCCTGAAGTCCATGGAGCTCCAGGAGGCCAAGGCTGGGAGGAGAATAAGACATCCCGTTTCTAACAGCCTCTAATCCCTGTCCTCCATAATCAGTTTTAAAATGGCCATCAAATCTTCCCTCTGCCTCTAATTGAAAAAGTGATGTCAGCAGTAATCTGCTGCCCCAATTTATCCTCGTATGTTTGGGCAGTTTGGGCTAATGCATTGTTTCATAAACATATGTTTTAACGCAGCCGTGCGCACACACACACAAAGAGAAAGCTCTGACCGCGCTGCACTAGTTACGGAGACTAATGCCTTAAATATTACTTTTAATACTAATGTCAGATTATTAAAAACATAATCCATTCTTCTGATTGGACCTAATGTAAGCAGGAGGATAAGAGGGCTTCTATCCATGCATTAACACATTTCATGGAGTGTAAAGCCACTTTCTTCCTCTTAAAACATAAGGTCAGGAACTAATAGAATCTGTACTTCGAGTGGGTTTTTAAAACATATTACAGAGAAAGTTTAGTGAAAGTTAATCTGTCGATAAGTGTCAGCTGGAGCTGTGTGGGTAAACAAGAAATAAATGTAATTCACATGCAATTTTTTCCTGTTAAAAACCTATCTGTGCACTTTAAAACATTTATGTTTAAATAGAACAGAGACCAGCACTAAGAAGCACTCAACCCAAAGCAGCTTTATGTAAATGTGTTGTGAGGGACTAAAATAAAGTAAGCTACCCAAATCTCCCAAAGATAAAGGGAGAAGGGCTCTGACCCCGCGTGAATTCTCCCCTCATCCTGACCACATGCCGTTCCTGGGCTTCGTTCCCGTTCCCCCTTGTGCATCTCTACATGGTGGCATTCCTCGTCTCCCTCTGGGCTTCCCCACACATCTGCTTTGTGCCCGGGCAGCACCGGGGCTCGTGGATGGTTTGGCAGAGGTGGTGGCAGGGCAGCGTTCTTGGCACCCCGGTCCCAACCAGCAGGTCTGTCACCTCTCCATCACGCTCAGCCTCTGCCAGCCTCCTCCTTGCCAACCGCAGGACCTCCTCAGCCACACATTCCCACTGTGGTGGGCTGGATCGTTTCCAAAACCAGCCCCCTTTGCCCATTTCCTTTACACGACCTCTGGAGAGCAATTTGGAAAACCCAAACCGGGTGCTGAAGCAAACACAAATATCCACAAAGGGCTGATTTTTGCACAGGACCTGCAAATTTGGTGAAACCATCATTTTGAAGCAGTCTCGCCTCTCCGACGTTGGTGGAGGCCAGGCGGCTGACCCTGCTGCAACTCATTTAATTGCTTATCTGGGGGTTTGGGGGGGGCTGGAGGCGATTCAGCAAGCAGGCTTTGGAGCACAGAGCCGGGGTGACATTGTTCCCCGAGGGAAGGCATGCCGCCAGCTGCTCCTCCTTGCTCCAACAGCACATCTTCTGGGCTGCTCCACCACCACCCTGTTTAAAACGGGAACCATTCAGTTCCCCTAAAATGGAACTGAGAGTGGCTGCGGGGGGTGCCGACTGCCAAGAGAGGGAGACGAGAGGGCAGCGGGAGAAGCAGGAGGTGGAAGCTTGCGCTGGCAGGCGCCGGGACTTGGCCCCCGTGCTCCCAGCCACATGCCAGAGATTTAAGCTTCAGAAACAGGCTCCAGCCACCAGAAAGAGATTGATGACATATGGATTTCATACATTCAGCAAATGAAAGAAAAGCTCTCTACGGCTACATGGGATTAGCAGAATTTATGTGCTCTTCCTTATAGCAAGGGTCCTGGAGGAGGGCTGCAGTGCTGAGACGCCAGGGAGGGTGTGTGTTCAAATCTTTGCACCATCACTACAAGTCACATACGGTCATACTTATCTCAATGGTATTGGAGAGGACTGAAGCCCTCCAAGAGCCAGGCAGGAGGCGTAGGGAGGGCATTGCATGGCTGGGGCCACCCACAGGAAAGCAATAAGGATGGGGACCTGGAGAGAATTCAGGTCCAACTGGGTCCAGACCCTCCCTATAATGGAGACGAGCAGTTCCCCTCCTCTGGCTTTCCAGTGGTACACATTGTGACCCGTCTTTCAGGCAGGTGCCCAAAGGTAGGTGGTACGAGGCACAGGTCCCTGAGTGCAGCACAGGGGGCTACGTGGTGCTGGTGTGTGGCTGTGTGGCTTCTGCTCCAATGTCAAAATGAAGGGGGTGCCTTGTGAGGAAAGGCAAAGTGTTTGCTCGTGTGGCTGGAAGCTGGGCTGGGGCTCGGGGAATTCGGGGCGTCTCCCTGGCCCTCTCTTTCTTAGGATCCCGCTGTCCCATCCCTACAGAGCATCACGCAAAAACACAGGGAGGTGTCTCTCCACGCACATGGATGGGGCCAGAAGCTGTACGGTCGTAGCAAAGGGGATGAAGGTCCACCCAGTCTGGCACAGCCTGCTTCATTCGGGGCTTAAATACGCTCTGTAAAGCCTAGAGAAGAAATAACAGCACAGAGTATTGGAGGAAGGGACAGATAGATAAGAATAAGTGTCAAAAGTGTCTTTCATTCAGTTCCAGGGAAATGTGGAACAAAGTGATTTGGCATTTCCCACCCTGTCAGACAATTTAGGCAACACTTGCCAGTATGGAAATAAGTTGCTGATGCCGCTTTCGACCCAGCAACCTCGGGCTGCTACAAGTCCTTTGGCCAACTCATCTAGTACCACCAAAATCAAACAGCGGGACCTTGCACTCAAGAGATTCAGTTTCCAGAAAAAAACCCTTTAACCTTCAGATACCCTCGGGACACGACTGTTAACCCTGTCAAACATCATGCACCAGTTCATGAGCGTAGTCACTAAAGAAGGAAGAAAAAAAAAAGTAAAAGAAAAAGCTAGGATGCTGGGTGGTGATTCCCAGCCATCGCGTGGCCATGTTATTTTGGTAAAACAGTAAGACAACGCTTTGAAATAAATGAAAATTGTTTCGTGAGTCTGATGGTGGCACAGAGCAGGAGGGAGCTGCCATCTAAACCCCTTATGTGGCTTGTGTCCTTAGCAGAAGCTGAGCACGCCTCGGGGGATCAAAAATCCCTACAAATGGGAATTCCTTGGCCATTATAAGGCTATGATTTTGTCATGGCAGCCAAAGGAGCCATGAATTTGAATTAATTCCATGAAATCTTACAAATGGATGGAGAAATACCTCTAATTCGGCAGATTCTTTCTTTCATTTCCAAAAGATGGTGTCGTGCCATGAGCTGACGGCAATTCAAATCGGAGGAGATATCACTCAGCAGGGAATTAGCTCTTGTAGCTGTGCCTGTGTCCAAGACATGTGGCCGAGTGGGGATGTGGAAGGAGTGGGGGAACCCGACCGAGGTCAGAACGGGATGTGGAAAATTTGAGCAAGAGCTCGCCTTGGGCAGAGCCACGTTTCGGCATTAGCAGATCGGTGACAGTGCTGGCTCTTAATGCCAGCGAAAGAGAAAACAGAAACCGGAGGTCACGAAGTGGCTGGTCTGGCACTGCCAGCTGGGTAATGTCACTGGTCACACCAGCGTGTGCTTTTCTGCATTTGAAAATTTACCACGCTTGGTCAAATTCAGAGACTTCATGGGCACAGTTTTCAAATAAACACTTGAAAATCTCTTGAACCTTGGTGCCACTGAAGCCATGGCATTCCCGCTGTGGCCTCTGCCCTCTGAGACGTTGGTGGGTAACCATCAGCCGTGCTCTGGTGAGACGGTGATGGGTGTGAGCTCACAGATGGCAGCTCCAGCTCAGGGTCACACCTCTACCAGCTTCTCTGCGGAGTAAATTAGCACCTCCTCGTGCTGTTAGTGAAGGATGTAGGTGTCTGTCTGTGCGTGGGTATGTGGCTCAGGCAGGTGTTCATGACATATATTTTACCATTTAAAAGCACTTTTAAGCTAAGTGCCTCATTGATGTCATTCCAGGGACTTTCCCCCCTCCTCTTATTTCCTCCATGACATAAGCTGAAATTTACTGCTCTGAACCTGTAGTTGCATCATCAGCTAGAAACTCCCTTCTTCTTTACATTTAAGTGTCTCTTAAGCGGTGTCACCGGTGTGGCAAACAACTGTGGGTTTCATTTTCAGCTAGCCTCTCTTTTGGGATTCCTGGCACCAGAGACAACATCACAACTTCTATGCCCTCCTGATCCTTCAGCAAGATCTCCTCTGGATCCTTCAGCAAGATCTCCTCTATTCCCACACAGCTCAAATGGAGTGAAGATTTCCCTTAGGAGAGCAGAATAAGGGCAGTCAACAATTTTATGTCCCATATTTATTTCAGCAAGAGCTTCACAGCAAAGGCACGAAGCAGGGGCATGATGGGACTTGTCATCCTCGCAATAGACATCCCATCCCTAGGCAGGCCGAGTGGGGCTAGGCTGATGGTGAGATGCCCTAAGGGAACATATTACCCATCTGAAGGGAAAGTAAGGGGTTAAATAACGATGAATAAAACCACAGCTGTCTCCTGGGCAGCCAAGGGCACAGCAGTGGGTGTGCAGAAGGGAAAACTCAGCACTTCGCCCTTCTGGGAAGACCAACAACAGCTTGGCCATGTTTGAGCCCTTTAATCCAAACCATTTTGATTTTCAGGTCATAAAGAGGAACTGATTGAAATATGTTTTCATTGCAATGTATGTAAGTGCATTGAAATATTACCCTGTTACTCAAGGACCAGCTCTTGAATTCCTCATTTGGTTTGTGTTCAGCCTTCCTTTGCTTGCCTCTGGTTCGGTTTGGCTTCCTGGCTGTTGCATCAATTAACATGTATAATCCTGTAAAGACTTGGCTAAAGCATTAATCAGAGTAGCCTGATGGAAACCGTGACTGATAGATGAATGACCTACAGGAGGCCAAGGTGGTGACATAGGACAAACTGCCCCACAAATGTCCAAGAGGGGTGGGGAGGAAGGGAGATCCCTCTGCCAAATGCAGGGTGACCCCATGCCCTGTGCAAGGAGGTGGGTGTAAGAGAATATATCTTTGTTTTGACCGCCATATAAAAGGAGAGTTGGAAACCATGTAAGCCTTGTACTGACCCAGCAGGGTCTGCATATCCTTGTGCAGAAGCAGATGTGTTAACACCTTGTCCCGTGGATCTGTAGAGGGTCAGGATCAGGTCCTGTAGACAGTGAGGCTGGCTACATCACTGCCATCCTGCAGAGCCTGCAGCTGGTATTTAGGAGGCAAGACTTGCATTGGGCTCTCTGGACAGCCAGAGGATTCACCAGCCTGGAGGTCTCTGAGGTGGCACCACTAGGACCTACCACAGAGGCAGCCCCGTGGCTGCACTGTACCTCCCAGGAGCGTGGCAGTGGCCCCAACTGCTGTGTTGTCCCTAGGGCCAATTCACCCTTTCCTTGTGGTCCTTCAGAAGTGTCCTCACCGTGTTGCCCTCCTGCCATGACCATGGCCTCCTCCAGCAGACACCTAGATCCTACCAGCTTTCATGACCCAACTCCCTAACTTATCTTTCGGGCTTGGAAGGTCTTCCCCATCTGCCCCTACCATGGTAGGAGTGAAAAGAAGAGAAGCAAAGACAAAGCCCATGAGAAGAGGCAATTTTGGAAGGCTGTCAGGTGGGGCAGAAGGTAGACATTGCATTAAGGAGTGGTCTGTGTGACCGTTACACAACTAAATTATGGCAACTCATTTGCACATAGCGTAGGGAAGGAGGCAGCTCGTTTATCGGGCACGGGAGCAGCATGCTGGACAATACAAGGAGAAGAGGCTAAAAATCACCTGAAGACACAGGAAGCTGAAGTTTAAAACATTAACAAATTTGGCAATGTCTCCTGTTTAGCAGATCAGTGAGTATTGAAACAAAATGGGGCCGCAAGCTAATTATATGGAAATATTTCTATTTGCACATTTCACTGGAAGGCAAAGCGGAGAGTATAATATATCTCCACAACTGACAGGAATATTAAGTTTTCTGTCGTTTTGCTACCACGGCTACCTTTCTCAGCATGCATTCTGTCCTAGTTCCTATTGAGGTGAGAGCAGAATCAAACTCATTAATTGTCTGCATTTTAGATATGATAAGAATTTAGTGGTTGGTGTTAATTAAACTACAAAACAACTCCTCTTGCTGCGGTGTGCATTCCAAGTTGGAGCAATTAATTCACTCACTTAAACTGATCAAGATTTAATTACCATCACTCTGTGCAATTACTCCATAATTAAAGTAATTTGGTTCATTCCACTCGCTGACAGTGTCATTGAACAGCCATTCATAGCACCAAAAGAAGTGATAATTAACTTAAAGAAGAGCTCAAGGCAGTTTTACACAGACTTTTAGTTATTCCTAAACTTACCTATATGGGAGAAAGAAGCCTATCACATAATACAGGTGCTTCCTTAGTAAAGGGTTTCAGATATTTTGTGTTCTTTTTTTTTTCAGTCAGCACACTGCAGCAAACCCAATTTTGGGTAAGGCTCTGTAGTTGTCACCAGACAATGTGCTGTTTTGTACAGGCAAGCACAATAAAACCTGGATCCCTCCGGCAGTACAGACATTCCCTGCCCGTTTCTGGAGATTCCTCGTTAGGAAAGAAACAAAATTCTCAATAAAAAAAAAACCCTCCACTCAGATAACGCTGCCAGCTTTCAGATCTTATCAAGTATCTCATGACAGAGCGAGTCCCCGGTCGCTGGGACCAAGGGAAGGCAGCAGAGTCTCTGCGTTTTTAATGATCAATGTTCTTAGTCCCCAGGTTTGTTGACAATAGTTTGAAAGCTTGATGTAAACGTACTCCAAAAACTGAGACAACTGAAGACAAGTTAAAAAAAAAAAAAAAAAAGCATGTGACTATGTGACTCTGAAGCCAATCTCATGTTTAGAGAGTGGTGGAGCCTGACTCAAGAGGTTTTTTTTTTTAACTTGGAGGGTTGGAGACATTACAAATAAAACCTGATGGCCTTAGAGCTCACCAAGAGCATCTCCCTGAAATCTGACCTTCCGCTGTTACCGTCTCTCAGCCCACCCGCTTCCCCCTTCGCTCTGTGCAGCATCTTCCCCTCCCATGGGGTGTCAATACTTACAGCAGCTCCAGGCACAGGCTATCAGGATGCTTCACCAGCTGCCCTTGGTCCTGTCGCAGGAACGTTGCCAGTGGCCACAAGGGCTAAATCAGTTACTCACATATTTTCAATGGGAAGTACAGGAGACACCTGCTTTACCTCGTGTAAGGGACTGAACTCAGCACAGATGCAGGGCTAGAGCACTCAGCAGTATTTTTGTATGTACCAATGTCATGTTTAAAGTAATGTAAATATCTGGGCTTGGTTGTTCATGGCACATCATTAGAGCCACGAGGATGATCTGAGGGCTGGAGCACCTCTCCTATGAGGAGAGGCTGAAAGAGTTGGGGGTGTTCAGCCTGGAAAAGAGAAGGCTCCGGGGAGATCTTATTGCGGCCTTCCAGTACCTAAAGGGGGCCTCCAGGAGAGCTGGGGAAGGACTTTTTACTAGGGCATGTAGTGATAGGACGAGGGGGAATGGCTTCAAACTGGAAGAGGGCAGGTTTAGATTGAACATTAGGAAGAAGTTTTTCACTTTGAGGGTGGTAAGGCACTGGCACAGGTTGCCCAGAGAGGTTGTTGAGGCCCCATCCCTGGAGGTGTTCAAGGCCAGGCTGGACGTGGCCTTGGGCAACCTGGTCTGGTGGGAGGTGTCCCTGCCTATGGCAGGGGGGTTGGAACTGGATGATCTTCAAGGTCCTTTCCAACCTAAACCATTCTATGATCTATTCAGAACTCAATTTTGTGCTTATTTTATTCTAGAAAACAACTTTGCTAGTAGAATTATTCCTCAAGAACTGGAAGTGAATATTGCTGCCTGTTTTCAGAAAAGGGTGTTTGTACTCCCAAGTACGAAGCTGGTACCAGAAACCTCTGTGTGAGCCACCTTCTAAGAGGTCAGACTTATTAGACCAGTCTAATCTTTCCGCAGTAACCTTGTAAAATTCCCACGCCAAGTTCTCTCCAGGATGGGCAGAGAGAGAGGCAGACATAGAATCATAGACATATCCATCTGTCCGTACTTTGAAGGATGCTGTGCCTGAAGACGCAAAGAAGACCTTCAACAGATTGTCCCCCCATTTCAAAGTTAAACCTCCTCAGCCCCCCCACAGAAATTAAAAATGTGACCTGTCAGAACCATTTGGACATGAATCATAGAATCATGGAATCATAGAATCATAGAATGGTTTAGGTTGGAAAGGACCTTGAAGATCATCGAGTTCCAACCCCCCTGCCATAGGCAGGGACACCTCCCACTGGACCAGGCTGCCCAAGGCCACGTCCAGCCTGGCCTTGAACACCTCCAGGGATGGGGCCTCAACAACCTCTCTGGGCAAAAATTGCATGAAGTATGCAATATTTATGCTGAATTTTTTTCCCCACCACAAAAGTGATGTTAATCTAGAGAATCATCTCAAACAAGTGGAAGAAGCACACTACCTATGCAGGGTTCCTGAGTATCAAATCAGTTGCTGGTATCAGCCTTTACCAGGCTCTCTACTGTCTCTGTCCAGGCAGACATACAGGATAGATGTGACTTAATTTGAGCTATCTGAGAATTAGGGCTCTGTTTTTTCTTGAAAGTACAAATCTCCTTTCCTGGAAAGAGAGAAACACCTTTGGAGAGCATTTCCTGCCTTTCTGAGTGGGGCTTAAGGTCGCTGGGATGTGTCATCTCCTTAAAGAGCCCATCTTTCCTCACCAGCATCACGGGGAAGCCAGGCCAGCTTGAGCTGACCAAGATAAATCCACCCCACGCTTTGATAGGACCATCTGTCCATGCTCAGCCCCATCCTACAGCAAACACAACACCCTCGGTTTTCTCATACGCCCATCTCATGGGTGCCGAGATGGATGTTGAGGTGAACAGTGGTGGTGGCACTACAAGATGTAGGTTCTTGCCTCGTAGCCTGTGCACATCCTCCTGGAGCACCTGTTCCCTTGCGGGGCACCTCAAGTGTGTGTATAACCCGCTCCAAGAGCACAAGGCACAGGGAGCAGCATCAGGTTTGGAGATCTTTCTTGTGAGAAGAGGTGAAAGGAGCTGGACTTACACAGACCAGGAAAAAAACTGTCAGAGGTCTATGATTGCATCTAAACTCAGGTAAATATTAGGTGTCCTGGATCTGATGGACAGCACGGACCCCAGACACGCCAGGTTCAACTGATCATGAATCAGCCTGGAGAAACAAAGTTTTGTAATTGTCAGGGCTGGCTGATTCTGATCAGAGCAGTGGGAGGAAAACAAGGTGGTTTAAAGCAGAAGGTGAGCAGCTACTAAAGGGGGATTATGGTCCCTGGCTCCATGTGGCAGCAGGTCCCTCGTGGCCCCGCAGCCATGCGACCCACTTTGGAGGTGGCAGTGGCCGTGCAACTCCTTTCTTGCTTGGTGCTTTTCCATCAGCCATTAAAGCTGCAATTCTCAGCGGTGCAAGACCTCCTCAGAAAGCTGAGCTGTGCCACGAGTCGTTCTTACACCTGCAGCATCCGTAAAGCAGAGCCTTTTTGGTTGGGCTCCCAAATGCTTGTTAGCCTTCTGTGACTCAGCAGTGGCTAAGTTAATGTCAGCTCTACCCAGGGGAAAATCTTCAATATTTCTTTTTACTTAAAAAGAAAGAAAAAAAAATCCCAAACATTATTTTTAAGCTCCTGAAAGAGCATTACAAAAGAATGAAGAGGAAGAAAAAAGAGACTGTGTAAAGATTGCTTACCAGAGTCCTTTTACAATAGTCAGCCACACAACAGAAATAGGTGGACATTAATTCATGCTAACCTTGCACACCTAAATACCATTAATTCATCAAAACTAATAACATTAATTCCTTCCAAAATGAGATTAAAGACAGGCACCCCTTGCAGTCGTAATCTGTGGCTGATGACACTAAAATGAAACCCCCAGTACACAAAGCTACCAGCAGAGCTTGCAGAATCTCATAAATTACAGCCGGCAATACGTAAATCCTCGAGACAATATACATTATTTTCCAGGGAGCGGGTGTTTGCACACCAATCACCGGGCAAAAAGGAAAGCAAAGCCGTATAACTTCTCTCCCAGTACAGGAGCTGTTGTCAGAGAAGCATGATGCCACTCGGACCAATGCTTACCTAAATCTGTCAGGCCAGAGCGGGATTTAGGGCGCACGTCCCGGGAACCACATTTGTTTTAAATTTGCAAACCCAGCTAGCAGAAACAAAGCATAACTCAGAGCTGGAGGTGCCCTGAGCTTCTGGCAATGGGTACACGACTTTGGGTACACCACCTGCCCTCGCTGGTGGATATTTGAAGAGCTGGAAAAGGTCTTTCGCAGGACCTGCTGCTGCCTCTGATGGGTGCTGAGATGGCGTGAGGGTGAATAAGGGCTCAGCTATACATTGCTTTCTCCCCGGGGCTGCATCCAGGGGCAGCTGTGAGTCAGGTAAAAGCTGTCCTTTTGATTTTGGTGGGTTTGGGCCATTGGCCTGGCAGCGGAATGCGAAGTGGCACACTCTAAGGGCAGGCTTGGGCAGTGATGAGTGAGAAATATTAGATAAGGTTAGCACAACTCCTCCGTCTCAAAGCAAATGGACATCTGAGAGTTCATACTCAGGGTCAGAGCGAGCTCTGCTCACTTGCCATGTCTTGTCCTCTGCCTCATCCTGTCCCCAGAGGCATGGAGGAATGAGTGTGCTGCGTGTCCTGCCTCTCCCTTTCTCCCCCCTTTGCTTACTCCTTGGTGGAGACGTCCCATTATGCTTGGCAAGGGAAGTGCTGACCAGGGCTTAATGTGGTCTTCAGTGATGGGAGAGTCCCTCATCTGCTCCTGAAACACCCTTTTGCTATTTTTACTGCTCGTATTTCAAGTGCATGTATTTGATCCCAGTGCCTGGCTGGGCATCACCTGGGTCCTATTTAATTTGGGTCACCAGTGTGACCCTGCCACTGAGGTCTGTCACTGTCAGACATCATTTCTACTCTCCATGTTGTACCCATTGCATTCTTCTTTTCTTCCAGACTCAGGCAGAGGGTTTCACCTGCATCCAGACAGATGGGCTACTAGACCACAGCCTTTGCCCCAGGGCTGCCTGTGACAGCAACAGGGACCGCTGCCCAGAGGGGGACCCTGACAGTCGGCGTGTGCCGTGTCCAGCACACCTCCAGGTGCTGGACCTACAGCCGTGTGCTACCTACAACTGTGTCTGCACTGGTCGAGGATGCTCACTGGCTCCACTTGGAAAAAAACAGCGTTGTGGGCAGGTCTGGGAGGGCGTCCACAAACTTGCAAATTCACAAATTTCTGTATATCGCACTCAGAGGTCTCCAGTCTACAGGTCACGGCCAGGTTGAGAACAAGATCACCGACTACTGCTGGTGGCCACAGAGACCCAGAGATGTTTGCAGGAGGCAGCGGGATGCTGCGTGCACTGCTGGCTTGTCCCGCAGCGCTACCCAGGGCTTGTGAAAGACGGCGGCTGGTACCGCCGACCCTTTGAGGCAGTGCCCATACATCCGAAACACCGGAGGTATTATTTCAGATTAAGCCCAGATTAAGCCCATTTAATTTTAACTCAGATTAAGCCCCTATTTAGAACCTGGCCCTGTTTCCGATGCAGCTGGGCTGACCCCCCCGAGGGGCTGTGGAGCACCGCGGCCGGGTGTTGGGTACCAGTTAAAACACTGAGTTACTAAAATAAGGCTTCGCTTGCGAAAACTCATTTAAGAGTAGAGCCACACGTGGCTTTTGGGATGGGGTTTAATGCTTCGTGGCTTCAGGAGGGACCCCAACGCCTGCTGCAGTCCACGGGGGCTTCGGGCAGACGTGAGCACTAAGGAGCTGTGCCGCTTTAATCTCTAAATAACGATGGAAGTGCAAGTGTGTGTATTACTCCAAATGAATGTATCACCCACACATGCTACGCTCTCTGCATATTTAATTACACAGTGCTTTCTCCTGCCCTGCTTTTTAAGAAATACTCCACAATCCATCAGTGCCTTTCAAAGAATAACTGATTTCAATGAAATTTAGGGAAAGAAGAGTTTTGGGCTCGTTCAGACTAGCTGGAAAACAGCAGCGGGGAGAACATAATCAATCTCACTCATTTTTTATTCCTGTTTGTGTTACCAGGGCATCCGAAAGGTCCGAGTCCAAACCAGACCCGGCTGTGCGAGGAGGTACACAACCCTCAAGACAAGAAAAAAAATAAATCTCTATTTCTGAGATGTAACGGTGAAGCGCAGCATGCGAGGGATGCGCGTGAATGTGCACAGCAAAAGACCGAGATGCTCTTTCTTTGACTGCAAGTCTTCAAGGTTTCTTACAAACCAGGTACCACAGCAAAGGTTTGGCAGCTCTGGCTTTTTTTTTTTATTTGATAGATTTCTGGAGTAGCTCTTATTCTAACTCGCCCAACACCACCTTCATCCTAACCCTGCGCTGGGCTGCGATATTAGGTGGCTGTGCGGTGCGTTTTCACTTCCTATTGACTCGTTGTGTACTTCCCTCCCGCTAATCCCTTGTTAATGGACACTTTCTTTGAGCCAGCTGAGATCTGAGTTATGTTGTCTCTGTGCTTCTTGCGGATTTTATTACTTGGATATCTTTGTTTTCATTATTTAAGATTTGGGGATTTCGTCTCTTTCCTTCCGATTGCTTCGCGCGGTTAGAGACGGGCTGGCCTCCCACGGCTCCTGTTTGCGTTTGATCCGGGAGCGGTGGGAGAGCAGCTTCTCGGCTGGGAGTAGCACAGTCCCACACTTCAGTCTCCAAAGCCGAGAGGAGACCCGCTTTGGGCTTTCATGGGAAAGCGCCTCCTGCTTGCAAAATGAAAAATACAGCGATTCCCCTGCTCCCCTCGCTGAACTGGGGTGCACTGGTTTTAACTGGGCTCTGCTTGCGGGTGCACACCCAGCAACCTAGAAACCACCCGCAGCGGCAGCTTGAGTGAGCAGGAGCGGGGGAGCCCCCCGGCTCTGTCCCCAGGATGCCGGGAGACCCTGGGGACTTCCAAAATGTGGAGTTGAGGCTGATGGAGCGTGGCTGGGTGCAAGGTGGTGTGACGTGGGGAAGCCAACGGTGACATCACTGGACATGGTACCTGTGGTGGTGAGGATACACGTGCACAGCAGGTTCAAAGACACCACTATGACCTTCAGAGGAGGGGGAAAAGCACAGCCCATGGGGCAGGGAGGAAGGATGGAGAGCCCAGACAGAGTCCCCCAGCAGCGGGACAAAGCAGGGTCCCTCCTCCGGGAGGGACGTGAGACCCACTGGGAGAATCCAGGGTTGCAGTGGAGGGCAAGGACAGGCTGCGGTGGGAAAGCAGCGAGGTGGAGATCCAGCAAAGCCACCAGCAGAAGGGAGACGCACACAATTAAAGACTTAGTCTTCCCAATCAACTTTTCTCCTTCTGACACAGCCCTGGGCAAGGAGCAGAGCTGTATGATCCTTTTTTCATGTGCATATAGTTTAGCCCCATCACCCTTAGGATGGGCACTAAACCAGTCCAGGGAGGAAAGGCAGAACAGTCGGTGTTGGCATAACTTGTGCGGTTCCTGGAGAGCTGAGGCTGCACACGAGGACCAGACATGCCACTGAGGGCAGGAGGGAACGGAAGCAATGTTGCATCAGCTTTTCAAGCCAAGGCAGGAAGGTGTTTTCTGGCGCAGGACTCAGAAACTTGCCCAGAGCTTCCAGAGATGAGTGAAAAATAAAAAGCCTAAGAGTTCAGCCAAAGGGCAGAGCCTGGTGCTGGTCACAACAGAGCTGTGGCCACGATGTCCCTGGAGCTGAGGACCTGCTATCTGCAGACAGGGAGCTGCTTCCAGCCAAATGCCAGAGCCCAGAAAAGTTCTGGCATGTTCAGCATCCCCACTTCGTCTTCTTAGTGCCCTCTCCTCGAAAAATCAAAAACAAATCTGATATTTTGATGCTTCCCGATAAAAGTTACATCTGTCAAAATGACCTTTTGGTTAAACAGCAATAGCTGGCATTAATCCTATTATTTCATCGCGATTATTATTGTTTTATCAATCCAACGCAGCTGCCATTTCATCTTGCACTAAGTGAATTGAAGTTCTCAGCTGGGGCACACCACGCTCGCAGATGTGTGAAACGCTGATAGCCACAACATGAATCACCCCTCCTTTTCCCTCCTGGGACCCCACACTTGACTCCGAGTCTACGTTGAGATGGTCAGAAAAGTCAGCTCAGCATCAAGAAAAATAATCTCTTTCCAGATAGGGGATGCATCAGATGAAATTCATGGTTATCTTTTATGGTGCCCACGGCTCTTCACAGCTGGGCGATGCGAGGACGTTTGTTAACTTCTGCAAAAGGAAGAACTGTGATATGGAATCGCTGATATCTTAAAAGAAATAACAAATGAATGCAAGACAGTCCTATCCCAAGACTGATTTTAAGGCAGTTAAAGATGAGGGCTAAAGCATTTCAAATCCAATCCCACAAAGTCCTTAAGCACATGCTTTAAGGCAAGCAGAGGAATAATACCATGGACTCAAAGGGGTTGTGTATCTGGGTATATTTGTGAGGGTGCTTAAGTGCTTTGCTGGATCACGGTGTCAGGTGTGAGAGGCAAAACACCCTGCTCGCCTGCCTATAACGGCCTCAGCACACACGACTGTGATGGTTTAGGCTGTTCACGAGCTTCATGGGGAGATGCACCCAAAGGAAGGTACGGCTGTGACACAGTTAATTATGAGGACAGCAGATCATAGAATCATAGAATCATAGAATGGTTTAGGTTGGAAAGGACCTTGAAGATCATCCAGTTCCAACCCCCTGCCATAGGCAGGGACACCTCCCACCAGACCAGGTTGCCCAAGGCCACGTCCAGCCTGGCCTTGAACACCTCCAGGGATGGGGCCTCAACAACCTCTCTCTGGGCAACCTGGGACAGTGCCTTACAACATTCAAAGTAAAAAATTTCTTCCTAATGTTCAATCTAAACCTGCCCTCTTCCAGTTTAAAACCATTCCCCCTCATCCTATCACTACATGCCCTAGTAAAAAGTCTTTCCCCAGCTCTCCTGTAGGCCCCTTTAGGTACTGGAAGGCCCCAATAAGATCTCCCCGGAGCCTTGGTGGGGTCTCATAGGAGGTCTTTATGAGCCAGCTAGACAAACATCTGTCTGGGTTTAGAGATCACTGACCCCACCTGAGGGACAGGCATGGATTAGATGGTCTTTTGAGGTCCCTGCTAGCCTTATTTTTGGTTTCTGTGCAAGGGATGGGTTGACCACCACAGGCGGTGGTCATGCTGATCTGGTCCTACTGAGCCCTGCCTCTGTGCTGCACTGATCATGGATAGACATGAGAATGGGTATGGGCATGGGCATGGGCATGAGCATGGACATGGACATGAGAAATGATGTTAGGTCTGAATCACCACAAGGGCCCCCTGGGACCCACCAGATAGCAGGTGCCTGGTGGTGGTGGAATCACACGCTGGGACTGGGAATGTCCCAGCCCACACAGTGAAGAAGTGACAATTATTCACCAGAGCAGTTCTCTTCCTCAGGGCTTCCCAAAGACCTCATCTCCAGAGCCAATGTGACAAGTCCTTTCTCCTCGTGCAACCCTGCACCTGGACTCCAGATGAACCGAGGCTGAACCCATCTTCCAGGACCATGGTGAGAATCCCAGAAGAGGACGAGTCTTAGAGGATCCCTCTGTATTTAGGATGGTGCCTACTTCTTCTGCAACTCTTCATTTGTCCTTTACAAGGTTCTGTGATTTAAGAACGTGTGTTAAATCTTCTGCAACAATCAATTCAAATATACAAGTTTGGCTATTCAAATTACTTTTCCAAAAGTACTTTAAAATGCATTAAGTTATTAATTGCCTGCTGGCACTTTAATCAAACGGGAAAATTGACATAGCCAGAGGCATGTATTTTTGTGGAAAGGAAATTTATTTAAGAAGAAACAGCGGCTCTTACTGCTTAATTTAAACTGAGAAAACTGTGGAAAATCAACTGCTATGGAAAATTAATAAAACATTTCCAGCTGCAAACAGTGACTAATTGTACAAGATGAAGACTGCCTGGAATTAATAACTTGCAATCTTCTGTGTGAAGAACCCCCTACCAGTTCAATTTACTGGGAGATTAAATTACTTCTAAGTTTGCCATATTAAAACAGAACATGAATAAAATGTTAGTGAAAGCACATCTATTATTTACTGTCTGTGATATGGATATAATTATTTCCAAACAACCACAATGTGACGTGACTGGCAATATTTAAATTATTTGCTAGCGAATGCAGTTATACCACCTCAGTTCCTATAAAAGCAGCCCAAATGAGTTTTTACAGATGGCGTATTCCTGCCACGGGGAATTATCTCCCCACCCTCTGCTCTGTGGTGCCCAGCATCCCCGGTTTATTGCTTTTTTAGCACCGCCACCGCCGTGCTTCCCCCACTGCCCCACGTCGTATAAACTCCATGCCTCCTTCGCTTTCCTCTGGTTTTACATTTTTTTCCCCTCTTTTTAAAGTTGACTGCACCGAACTCCTGGTGCAAACAAGAGCTTCGGCGGTGGTAGCGCATAATGAGGCGAATGTTTTCCCTGCGTGCAAGGGCTCCTTGCGGAACCCGGCGCAGAAAGCTCACCTGCGGAGCCGGCAAACTCCCGCTTATCTTTTTCAAAGCACGCCAAGTTCGGGGGGCGCGTAAGCCCGTTTGAAGGGAGCAGAAAATAGGAAGGAGAAAAAAAGAAACAAATCAAGGCGAGGGGGTATATTTGCTAAAACCCAAACAAAACCCAGCGGGATTTCGAAGCAACCCGAGAAAGAGCAAGGAGGTGGGAGAGCCGCGGAGGGCGGAGGAGTTGCCAGCCCTCGGGGACACCCGCTGGGATGCCGTGCTGTGGCCCCGGTGCGTCGATGGGTGCTGAGATAAAGCAAAGAAAGAGGTTGTGCAATGTGTGGTTTAGGTGGAGGAGATTTTCGAAGCGCCGAGCGAGCTGGGAATGAGGAGAGACCACCTGGAACATGCACAGGGCTGATGTGGTTGTCCACACACCCACTGCCCCACCATGAGATGCAAAACACTTCCAGGACCTTAGCATAAAATTGAGACCCCTAAAAAGACCCCAAAATATGAAATGTTGCAGAGAGAGGGCATGGGAGGATGTTAACGGGCTGCGGGGTGTCAGTCCTTGCCCCTCCGCTTGGAGAAGACAGGGAGAAGGACTGTGTGGTGGCATCCCTGCTTTAGAGGGGGGAAACCGAGGCATGGAGCGACCTGGAACAGCCCATTTCTGGACGTCAGGATGGGTTGGGCATCTAGCAGTCACAGCCCCCAGTGGGGAGACCCACTCCATGTCTCTCTCTATCCAGGGGACCACTGAGGGATGCCCAAGCCGACACCCCCAGCGAAGCCTCCCGACTGCTGGGGGATGTAAGGGCAGGTCGAACTGCTCTCGGGAAGCAGTAAAAAGGGATGAGAGCGACGGAGCTGGACAAACCACAGTAGGAATCACTCAACAACTCATTCAAATAGAAATAAATTATTTACCATTAAATGGGACTGTCTTTAAAGCTTTGCACAGACATTATTAACTACAAGTGCAATAAGCCAAAGCCGTCTGAGCAGTGGTGTTGGAGAAGGACAGGACCAGCCACACCACGCTGCTCCAAAGCCCACCTCACCCTGAGGCCCCTCTCCAGCACTGGCAGTCACTGCTGTCTGAGTCAGAAGAAGTTAAGCATGGAGCAGTACCTTCACATCTTCTCCTCACCTCCACTGGTCTGCCACCACTGCTTCCAGCCAGCAGTGGTCCTATGGACCTGCATGGGTTCCTGCAGTGAAGAGGTCCACAGCTTCATCACGTGTCCTGCAAGGAAGGGCTTCTTTTGGCTACTTGGAAATGATGTGCTAACCTGTCTGAAGACCCTGCTAGTCAATGAAACACTGTACCATCCTCTGCCATCCCCACCGCTCGTGGCTCTGTAGACCTCTGGAACCTCCCTCTTCTACTGACAGTTTTCCCATAGGGCTCTTGCTGGGACGGGATCTCTACAGAAACCATTTACACTTGTGTTCAAAGGGATTTGGGCATGCACTGTGAAAATAATGGTACTGCAAAAAAGGGAAAGATGCTCTGTGATTGCTGTGATCATCCTTATTTGCCATCTATTAGTCCTAATCAGTCCTCTGCTGTCCTCCCCAGCTAGAGGTGAGATGGTCCCTCCTGCTCTTTGCCGAGGAAGGTCTCATCAGGAGGGTGCTGAGCCCAAGCAGAAGGCCCTGCACAGAAGTCAGCTTGCTCCCAGCTCCTCAGCTTGATGCTTGGTGAAAAGCAGCTCGTGTTCAGAGACAGCCTTTTGCAATGTGCTTTCAAGGCCTGTGTATGATAATGAGCCTAATTATGGGTATCGGGCATCAAAAGATAAGAAGTCCTTCTTCTCTGTCCAAAATAAATGAGTGGCTGAGATCTGTAGGTTAATATCGAGAATGTGTACGGATGGAGATGGAGTTTCCCAAAGACACTTTCCCATTTCAATAATTGAATATGTCACATTTAATTGCCACAGGCCTGTCACTGTGCAAACCTGGGCACCTCTCCTCTTGATGTCAGCTTAGACACGATTGCCTAATTACATTACCTGGGTAATTAGATAGAAATATAGTAGCCCTGCACTGCACGATAGTGAGGATCCACCTCCTAACAGAATTAGCCTGGCTTTAATGGGGAAAACTTGTACACACACATGGGCACACAGAGACATACAACTTAACCCAGCTGTAGTCACAGATTAGACCCAGTGACCTGTTAGCTTAAAAAAATCACAGAATCACAGAATGGTTTAGGTTAGAAGGGACCTTGAAGATCATCGAGTTCCAACCCCCCTGCCATAGGCAGGGACACCTCCCACTAGACCAGGTTGCTCAAAGCCCTGTCCAGCCTGGCCTTGAACACCTCCAGGGATGGGACATCCACAACTTCTCTGGGCAATGTGTTCCAGTGTCTCACCACCCTCAAAGTGATTTTTTTTTCCTAATATCTAATCTAAACCTGCCCTCTTCCAGTTTGAAGCCATTCCCCCTCGTCCTATCACTACATGCCCCAGTAAAAAGTCCTTCCCCAGCTCTCCTGTAGCCCCTTTAGGTACTGGAAGGCCGCAATAAGATCTCCCCAGAGCCTTCTCTTCTCCAGGCTGAACACCTCCAACTCTCTCAGCCTGTCCTCACAGGAGAGGTGCTCCAGCCCTCGGAGCATCTTTGTGGCCCTCTGGAACTGCTCCAACAGGTCCATGTCTTTCCTATGTTGGGGGCTCCAGAGCTGGACACTACTTCAGGTGGGGTCTTACCAGAGTAGAGTAGAGGGGAAGAATCACCTCCCTGTTAAATAATTAAAAATTATTCAAGTTTGGTTCCAAAGAGCCTCCTTTGTGCTATAGTTTGGATCCCAGCAACTAGAGATATCAGAGACCATGGGAGCCACCGTGCTTCCTACCTTTGCAGGATCACCCAAGAGCTTAGTCCAGCCCAGCTTGAGATGCTCCAGATTTGGATACACCAGCCATGATAGTGCATTTTAGGCTTTGTGGAAGCACGATGCTGGGAAGGTTCGAGGTGTTACGGGCTTCCTCGGTGAGTCATGTGGATGTTTGGTGCCAGAGTCACAGCAGGTCCTCTGTGGTGGTAGCAGGACCTGGAGAAGATGGAGGGAGCAGTAATGCTGGCAGCAAGACTCACTGCAACCATGACTTGTTGCCACCATGCCTACTGCCACTGTGCCTTTTCTCAGGAGGGAGGAGAATTAGTTTTGCTCTGGAGTGGGTTCAAGAACAAGAAGAAACCAATAATTCCACCACGGCAGGGTGCAAGTCTCATAAAAGCAAGGGACTGTAGTGCTCACCTGGAGACCTGGCGAGGTTTCTTTGCTGAAGGTCACCTTTCTTCCCTGTAGGCGCAGAGCTGGGGATGTGCCAGCCCACAGCTGCATTTCCACTGGCCAGGGACAATCTGCACCAATGTTGGCCGTGGTGTGACCAGTGAGGAGCAGGAGGAAAAAGGCATCTCCATGCAGACAGTGGCTGGTATTTAAGGCAGGATTGGCCCCTTTTTCAGCCCTCACACCGCCCTTCACCCCTGGCTGGGACAATTTGGTCTTCGCTTTGAAGGGCCCATTCCCCATCCCATCTCATCTCTGCTTGTACTTGTCCCACCCACTCCTACCACCCTCAACCATCACGTTTCTCTCTGACGTGCCACCAACCCTCTCTTTCTCCCGCCTTTTGTTGCCTTTCCCCCACCCCCCCTTTCTTTTTTCTTCTTTTTTTTTTTCCCCCTTAAAGAGTGAACAAAACAAAACAAGAAACAGCAGCGCCAAGCCGATCCTCTTAACCCAACGTTCTTACCCCGGGGAGGGCTCCGGCAGCGCCGAAGCACACGGCGAAAACCCCCACGCATTTTGTCCTGTTTCTTCATAGCAACTCGAGCAAATTGAAAGCCGCGGAGGGGTGTGCCCCCAGGCACTTGGTAAATCCACTTCCTTTGTCACAACAAGAACAAATCCCACCTTTGAAGTTTTTCCTTCTTGTTACAAGGGGAATGTCTTTTGTTTAATCCATTTTAGCCTTTAATGCCTGACCTGGATCAATCCTGTTGGGTAGATTACACACTACTCACGCCGACTTTAAACTACCCTACAGGGATTTTTATTCCCCCCCCCCCTCCTCCCTGCCACATTGGTGTGAGAATCTCAGCAATAATCGGCATTACGACTTTAGACCATCACTCACTTTGAAGGAGGAGACTGTCCTTTAACAAAGGGGAGGGGAGGGGGAGGAGGCCCTCAAATATCAAACAGATTTAATCAGCTTTGAGGTCTTTCAATCTCATATTCATACCGGATCTTTATTAGTTATGAAAATCAGTGCAGAACTTGGCTGGGCTCTGTGTCTCCAAGGCCTCCTCCTCCGTTTGGGACTGAACTCGTTCACCCTCAGTCTTCCCAGTGCCGATTTGGGGGAAAGACTGGGAAATATTAGCCCAGGACTGCTGCAGACAAATTGTCAGGGTGTCCAGCCCCCACACCACTGCACTGTCCTCCTCCATCCCATTGCTCATTCAAGTGGAAGATGTTGAAAACTGCTACCAGGAGGACCCAGGTGCTCTCCTTGGTGACCCAGACATGTGTGATGCCACGTGGAGGATAAACCTATACATGAATGCATAACATCCATCTCATTAAACCTTACATTAGGACTTGCTGTAAAGAGGGGTGACTTCAGCTCTTGCCAGCCCTTATTTTGCAAAAGATCCTGTAGCATGGGCTTCCTTTGCTCTCCAATAACTCCTTACAGCAGATATGTCCTGTCCCGAAGCCTTCTCCTGCCTGCAGCATCCCTCCTCTTGATAGCACGGAAGCATCGGCTGTGCTGTAGGTCTCGTTGGCACATTAACGTTGGCTTCCTTGCTTTTTCTTGTGGTTTAAGGCTAATCACCGGCCTTGTTCTTGAAGGGATACAAAGCAACGGGGCTCAGGCACATTCAGGGCTGCAGGGGACCTCCAGAGGTGATGGCAGGCAGCATTTCCCAGTCCTCCCCAGCTCCAGCACCAGGATGGAGCTAATAACGCTCCCCTCAGCCTTGCTTTGCTCCTGGTGGCCACGGAGTCAGTGCTGGAATGACCCAGTCCTTCCCCAGGAGATCCCTGTCCTGGAAAGCTCCAAAACAGAGGCTCCGCATGGTCCCTTCATCATGTCTTTGCTCTTCCAACTCAAACCAGTTTTGCCTCAAGTGCAGTGGCTGCTGCTTTGATCTTTCCCCAAGGAACAGGAGAACCAACCCCTGCTCCAGGAGGCTCGTAGCCCATCTTCCCTCACCAGCCATGGCCCAGGATCACTTCTGTTCCCCCCCTCTGGACTCTGTCCAAGTTGCTTACAATGTTTTGAAGCCCCAGTTTGGACACAGTGCTTCCCCTCGTGCCTGATGGGAGCACATGAGGCAGGACAACTCTCTACCAGGGCTCACATGTGACTCTTTATAATAAATACCCAAATTCAGGTTTTTTTAGTGCCACATTGGCCTTAGGCTGCAATTTGCTCTGCTTTCACAACCTAGTCCCCAAAGCTGCTGCTTCCCCCTCTCTTCTCCATTTTACACGTGGGTGTCTAATCTTTCCCTCCTAACTGTACCCAGAAGCCCTGGCCCTTGAGGACTTGTATCTGCTCATTTCTGACCTCAGTTCATCAGGGTCATTTTGGATTCCTGTACAAAAGCTCTGACCTCTCCCCCTCTCCAAGCTCCACAGCAGGAAGCATACCAGCTTGGTGTCTCATCCTATGAAGCACCAGAAGGCAAATGGAAGAGCTTGAATGACCCGAATGTGCCAGAGACATCTTGTATTACAGCCCTTAAAAACCCCCAAACCTCTTGAACAGATGATCCTGCCCCACGGGTAGATGCCCTAAAGCCCCAGGGCATGGCTGAGACAAGGCCAAGACAGAATTTGGGACTTCCCCATGTGTTAGGATAAAAGGGAGACTTGTCTAACTCCTGGGTAGTCTACCACCAGACTCTGTGTCACTAAGGAGACCCTTTTTAGGAGCTGGAAAGATTGGGAACATGAGGACATTGAGGATGTGGGACTCCCATCAGAGACCAATGAATACCAGCACAAGATTTTGCTGAAGTTGGGTGACTCAGGGACATCTTCCACCCTCACTCCTCCAGCAGCTCACAACCAGTGAAGATCACCCCAAGCACCCATCCAACAGGAGGTGGGAACTATCTGCTCATGCCACCACCAGTCATTTGGGGACTTGTCAACAGGAACCACAGAACACCCACCAGGACCCTGCTGCACCACCCTAATGGAAAAAGCAAAGAATAGGATCATTTTACAGCAAAAATACCCCCCTGGGTTAGAGTGGCCGTGGGTTAGAGCACATGATTTTCCATCCCCATTCATGACGGCGTCACCCTGGGGGATAAAGTAGCTTTTCCTTGGCTTTCGTAGGGCCAAGCCCCAGTGGTGAAAGTGGCAGAACATTTCGGCACATGGAGCCAGTGGCCAGCTGGGGAAGGGCCCGGTTAGCCCCTAGTCATCCCTTAGGATAGTCGAGTTAGGAACCATCTTCTAATACTTTTTGTGAGATTGATATGCTTTGAAATTAGTAACCCTCCATTAGCTCTCCAAATAGCCCTGAATCATTAGGGTCACTACGGCTGCACGCCTCAAAATGAGCTTTTACCTGAATTAGCATCTCAAAGAGGCAGGACTCCCTTCCCCGGTTTTAATTCCGGCGTCTCACTGCACATCAGGATGGTTTTGGTGACCAATCCAAGCCCCGCATCCCAAATACATTCAGGGAAACCTGCTGGCTTGTTTAAAATGTTCTTTTTCCTTCCCATTCTTTACTAAATGCCTATTATATTAATGTTTAAAATCCATTTAAGTTCATCATGGGTGGCTTTGTGAAAAGACACCGGCTCCATCATTGTAATTAGATGATTTATTGCCCTCTCGTGGTGACACACGCTAACTAGAGAAGCTGTGATTTAAATTGGATGATCCTTCCAAGAGTGTTTGAGTGAGAAATAAAGGGAGAATTATTAATACTATTAGAAAGCAGCAGCATATACGTGCGAGGGATATACTGTGCTAGGAGAGGGATTAGCCAAAACTTGCTGTTTTGCAGCTGAGCTCTGCTTTGGCGGGTGTCCGACCCGACGTGGGACCAACATCTCCTGTCAGCTGGAGCTGTGAGTGGGGAAAGATGCTGGCACAGCAATGGGAACATCATAAAAAACAACATGTTAGCCAAAATCACTGGGTTTAGAGTGGGAAACCATGGGGAAACCACCATCCTGGGATTTACTGCTCCAGCCCAGCCAAGTGTCCTGGCTCGGCCCTATGAACGGGGCCATCTCTGCCCTCTCTCCTTTTTGGAGGCTGCTGACCACAGGAAGAAGTGAAGGAGTTTAATTTTTTTTTTTTAATTGAAAATTTGGTTACTCTCTTATCCCCGCTGATTAAAATACCTGGGTTACAAACCTTCTTCCCTTCAAGCATGGAACCCTCCTCGTCCCCACTCTTGGGAAAGCAAGTTGACTCCCAAAGTTAACCCACTCCAAGATAATTTCCCATCAGTGTAAGCAAATCCACATTAATATTTTTCTCTGGTTTAATTAAAAAAAAATAGGCAGTTCTGAACTGCGATAATTCGGTATAAAACCCAAGTATAGACCTAGCCTGGAGCTGTTCTTCAAACGCCTGGGTTAATACAGTGTAAACCCATGAGCACATCCTCTTACGATGGGGCTTAAATCTTTTAAGAGTGGTTTATATCAATCTAGTTTAAGTCAATTCCTCACCAAGTTAAGCTAAATTGAAAGAAGCACTCAGACCCAAACACAGAGCTGGTATTACCTAATCTCTTTGCACATAGAAATGGCTTTGGCCCAGCGCCTGCCGGCACGGTGGGAAAAGACAGGGTACCAGGGAGCCTTGGCCAGACCCCATTGAGCACCAGGGCAGAAAGCTTCCCAGTTTGATCCCTCCTGCTCTTTGCAAACACAACTGCCCCCTCTCAAAGGTCCCCTTTGACGGAGACCACGGCGTGACTATGTCCTTACAGAGGACAGGGTTCTCCAGTTGACCATGCCTTTGCAATGAGCCTTCATCCACAAATCACAAGCATCTGCTCTTCAAACTTTGGAGAGAATCTTTAATGCTGGGCTGATCCAAAGCAGAGGGCTAAAGGCTAAAAACCAGCGAGAAATGGTTTCCTTGCAGGAGGTAACTGCTACAAAAGAAGTGCTAGAGACAGTGGATGGATGTCCTGTGACCACCAAACGTGTGTGTGCAGATGGGGACTTTCCAGTGGTAAAGGAAAAATAAAGGAAAAAAGCTTTTCTCCTACCTGACACAAAGCCTAGAGGCCACACACTGGTCCCACGCCCAATTGCATGAGCTTCACCATCAAACTGGGGTCACGCTGGCTGGCAGGAGGCCCAGGAGCTCCCATTGGGAGCATCGTGACCTGCACAGTAAAATCACACCTTGATTTTTTGGCATAGTCATTATGAAGCTCCTTGGTCAGGTCCCATGAGCACATGGGCCATCAGCCTCGGGTGCACCAGCACCCTTCATCTCTGCCCTCCTCACCACCCAGGATCTCCACTCCTGCACTGAGCAGCACCTTTCCAAAAGACAAAGGCAACCCCAGATGTTGTGACCTCCAAATGCTGCCTTTACTTATGTTCAGCCACATTGGCCTCTTGCCCACTGCATCCCTTCCCAACAGCAGGAGGGAAACATAAAGTCACCACTGGTGAAATAATCAAAATCTCTTGGAAGATCCTCAGGACGTGAAATAGACACCACTTTTAGGGTCTGTTTGGGCAGGAAAAGAGATGGTTTTTAATCCATTTCACGTGCATTCACACTCATTTGGGCAAGCGATATTTGTGAATATAAAGCCATATGGAAAAAAACAACCCTCTGCAGAAGTGACACGGAGTAAGGAACCTGCCATTAAGGACTTCAATGAGTACCAAATAAATAAAAAGTCATTACAGGCAGCAACACTACTTAAATACAGACATTAATGAACCCATAAGAATTCACTTGAAGAAACTCCCCTGTCCTTCTGCAGCCCTCGCAGCCAGCCCATCATCCCGGCTACCCAAGAAACCAACTCCTTTACCTCCATGGCAAAAAAAAAGGCTGAGGAGGACCAGTTTTGGCAGGACCAGAGTCCTGGCATGGTGAGCTGCAAGGTGGTTTTCCTGCAAGTTTTGGGTGTTCTCAGCCAAAAGGACCAACCTGTGACTAAAAAGCATTCTGGGCTACCCTGCAGCCCTGCTTGGATGCTCCCACTGCTCACACTTACCCGTATGGTTCTTCAGGCTGGTGCTTGGGAAGGGAACATCATTCACCTGCAGAATCATAGGATCAGAGAATGGTTAGAGTTGGAAGGGACCTTAAAGATCATCCAGTTCCAACCCCCCTGCCATGGCGACGGACACCTCCCACTAGACCAGGTTGCTCAAAGCCCTGTCCAACCTGGCCTTGAACACCTCCAGAGATGGAGCAGCCACAACTTCTCTGGGCAATGTGTTCCAGTGCCTCACCAGCCTCAAAGTGAAAATTTTGTTCCTAATATCTAATCCAAACCTGCCCCTTCCAGTTTGAAGCCATTCCCCCTCGTCCTATCACTACATGCCCTTGTAAAAAGTCCTTCCCCAGCTCTCCTGTAGCCCCTTTAGTTACTGGAAGGCCGCAATAAGGTCTCCCCGGAGCCTTCTCTTCTCCAGGCTGAACACCCTCAACTCTCTCAGCCTGTCCTCACAGCAGAGGTGCTCCAGCTCGCGGATTATCATTGTGGCCCTCCCCTGGACCCGTTCCAACAGGTCCTTGTCCTCCTTATGTTGGGACCCCCCGAGCTGGAGGCAGCACTGCAGGGGCGTCTCCCCAGAGCGGAGCAGAGGGGCACAGTCCCCCNAGCAGAGGGGCACAGTCCCCCCCTCGCCCTGCTGGCCACGCTGGTGGGGGTGCAGCCCGGGATGCCGGGGGCTTTCTGGGCTGCCAGTGCGCATTGCCAGCTCACGTTGAGCTTCTCATCCACCAATACCCCCAAGTCCTTCACCTCGGGGCTGCTCTTAATCCATCCCCTGCCCAGCCTGTATTTGTGCTTAAAGAAAGGGGGTTATTCTGTTTCTCTCTTAGTGCCCAAAAGATGTCTTATGTGTTTTTTCCCGGGTGATGGTGTCTGGCCATACCGTGCCCGAGCCTCCCTGCGCCGGCCGGGCTCGGGCATTAGATGGCAGCAGCGCTCAGGGATGGAGGGGCCTGGGCAGCCGCAGCCCCCCCGCCCCTTCCCCTGCGCCAGCCGAGGCCCTAATTACCGGCTTTAGGTCATTTCTGCAGACCAGAGGGTTTTGCTCGTATTGTGCGTTACAGGGCGGCAGCGAATAGTGGACATCGGCAGTGAATACATAGGTATTTTGGAAATAAGCTTTGGGTTGTCAGCGTTATCCCGGATGCGTTGCTGACCGTGGCCTCCAGAGCATCTTTGGGATTGATCCCAAAGCAGCTCTACCTCCTTCCCAGGCTGAGGCTGGGAGAGAAGGGACTACTGCAGGAGCTTCAGGGTGGGAGACGGTGCTGAGCATGTGAGTGGTGGGGGCAGAGAGCCGGGAACGGCTCCCGCAGGTTCTCCCTCCACCGATCCATAAGGACATGCAAGGTCACTTCCTTGCTCCAATGAGAGGTCATCTGCTGCAAAAAACCCACAGAAAAAGATCACTTTTCATAGCACAAATTAGGGTCAACATGCAGTTTGGGGTGGTGGGGTGCAAGTGAGAGGGCATTGGGATAACCTGCCTGTCTTTTGGAAGAAATTTGCAGAAGGAAAAGCGATGTTCCAGCTCCAGGCATGATTTCGGGCTAACCAGTTGGGATCCCACAGCATTCTGGTATCACCACCACTGACACAGCACAAGTACCCTCATCCCCAGAGACACAATGGCAGCAAAAACAGGTAATTCCCTTAAACTGGCCAAAGAGGGATGCTCTGCAAGGTCTCAGGTGTGAGTTAAGAAAACCCCACAGCTTCTTGGCTTCATGGATGGTGTTCAGGAGATGCTGGGGGTCCTTTTCCCCGGGGTAGGGTGCTCAGCCTGCAGCAGAGGGGACGTGGTCACCAGCCCGGGGTGACAGCAGGGTGATGTTCAGCCACTGCACCATCCAAAGCGCTGGAGCGTGGCCCGGCTGCTGGGAACCGGCTGTAGACTGCAATGCAGTCCTCTGCCAATGAGCACCTTCAGCCCCGCGCCCGACCCCGCTGGGCAGGAGTCGGAGAGCAGCTGTTTAATGGGTATTTTTATAAACAACAATATTTTCAGCCCCAGCTCTCTGATTTTGTTCCCATCAGGAACAGACCATTACTTCATAAAAAAATTGGAGAAGGAAAAAAAGCTGCTTTGCTGTTGCTGCAGCAAATTCATAGACGCACGAGGGGACTTGTAAGGCACAGCATTTATTTTTTTATCCCACATACCCACTCGCTCAGTCTCACATTGTCTTATCTACCATCCCGATAAGAACCCCCGAGAAAAACCCAGCAGAGAAATTAGCAATCAAGAGCTGTTTTATCAGGTCAGTGTGACAAACACGGGGACAGAGAGCAGCGTGTCCTTTGGCCCCTCGGCAATAGGGGTGCCTGGAAACCAAAGGGCTGTTTTACAACACGGGTCAGAAAGATGACGCAGCTTTGGGGTGGGTGTGTTTTTATCCCGGTACCACTGCGGCAAACGCCCAGCACACCCATACCCACACCCCGCGGGGAGCGGCAGGTCCAAGCCCTGGTAACTGGAAGGTGCTTGACCATGAAGTGACCCTAGAAGGTCTTTGCTTCAGCAAAAAAAGGCTTTTTTTTTTTTTTTGGCTGAACCTTCAGCTGGTTTTGGTTCAGAGCCCAAGGAAAAATGCTGATCCCTACCTACACTACCGGCACGGCACCACGTGGAGTGACCCAGATGCCCTCTGCAAGCGGCATCCCCCCAAATCTCTTCTCTGCAAATGCAAAGCCCTTATAGCAAAAAACCCACAACAGACTGGAGATACTACAGAGAAAACCACAGATGAGCTGACCATGGTCTCCAAACCTGGGCAACAGCCCTTTGCCGGGCCAGTTTGGGGTCTGGCACCATGCGCCCCCACCCCAAATATTCCTGCTGGAGCCTTGCAAAGGGAAAAAGCAGCAAGCTGCAGATAAGCAAGTTAACCTGATCAATATTATCCAAATTTCTATTTAAAAAAAAAAAAAAAAGAAAGAAAAAAAAGAAAAAGATTGCCTATAACCTTCGGCTGTAACCTTTCTGCGTCTCGCTGATGAGATTCAGCAGCCTTCCTGCCAAGAAGGAGGCGCAGGATTTGCCAAGCGCTATCGAGCAGCGTGCCCTCATGACTCAGGGGGATTTCGTGCCTTATCACATGTGCACTGCAGTGATTTCCACCGTCGGGGGCGGGAAGCAGGAGGTCACATTCACAAATGTTGTGAAAAATTCCTTAATTACTCCCCCAAGGGCTGCTTCGGAGCTACTGTAGGGCCAAAAGCGGGATTGAAAAGGTTCATTAAGGAAGTTGGCAGACAGATGTGCCCGAATCACGGAGTCGCAATATGGTCCCTGACCTTAAAACGGGGAACCTGACCACCATGTAATGAAAGCGGAGGATGGAAGAGCTTTAAACCAGCCCTTCTCATCAAGCATTGCGAGGGAGGCAGCCGTCGCGGGGAAGATGCTGTCCTGAAATGCAGATTATTTTTTTTTCTGGCTGGGGATTTTGCTCTGTGCAACATGCAGCAGTGCCAAGAGAGGGCAGCCCAAGCCGCCACATCATCGCCTGCCTTTCCCAAATCTGTACACCAAGCTATTAGGATGCTGTGAGCAAGCAGAAAAAAGAAAAAGAAAAAGAAAAAGAAAAAGAAAAAAAAAAAAAAAAGGCATTTCCAGCTTAAAATCCCAGATGCAAAAGTCCTGGGAGAGAAAATATAGGGGGAAGCCAGAAGGAGACCCCAACTTTGGAGGGATGAAGAGGCTGAAGCCCTTAGGTTGCCAACTCCCTGTGGGCAAGAAAATTTTAAAAGCTGTGGGGTTAATCCGTACCCTGATAATAAGGGACCGTGAGGGGGACATGAGCTGAAGCGAAGTGCCCCGATGCAGCGGCTGATTTCACCCCATGCGAGGGAAGATGAACCAAGGGCCCAGGGGTTCAGGTGCTCTGATGCTTTGTTTTCAAAATCATAGAATGATAGAATGGTTTAGGTTGGAAAGGACCTTGAAGATCATCCAGTTCCAACCCCCCTGCCATAAGCAGGGACACCTCCCACCAGACCAGGCTGCCCAAGGCCACGTCCAGCCTGGCCTTGAACACCTCCAGGGATGGGGCCTCAACAACCTCTCGGGGCAACCTGTTCCAGTGCCTCACCACCCTCAGAGTGAAAAACTTCTTCCTAGTGTTCAATCTAAACCTGCCCTCTTCCAGTTTGAAGCCATTCCTCCTTGTCCTATCACTCCATGCCCCAGTAAAAAGCCCTTCCTCAGCTCTCCTGGAGGCCCCCTTTAGGTACTGGAAGGCCACAATAAGATCTCCCCAGAGCCTTCTCTTCTCCAGGCTGAACAGCCCCAACTCTTTCAGCCTCTCCTCATAGGAGAGGTGCTCCAGCCCTCGGATCATCCTCGTGGCTCTCCTCTGGACGCGCTAATGTTTTTAGGGAAAAAAAAGAAGGAGGGAAAGTTTCCTACCCATGGTGTAAATCAGGCTCGTGTGCCCATGGGAGAAGGTCTCAGCTATCTCGCCCCTTGGAAAGGGGGGCAGTGATTTTTGACGCGGTTGGTTGGGATTTCAGTCTCCAGTGAGCCCATAAAAGGCCTCGTCCTTGCAGAAAGATGCGGCTTTGCACATTTCCAGAGTCTTTAATAAATAGTGACAATAAAACCGGCGGAGATCGGGTAATGGACCGTATCGACGTGCGAACGTGGCTTCGGGGCATTTCCAAGCAAGCGGCTTTAGCTCCAGCGGCCCTCATTGTGGGGGAGAAGCAGGTGGGGTGCAGCGCGCTCCCCAGGCGATTCAAAACGCGCATTATTCCCAGCCCCGGCCGAAACACTGAGCTCCTTTCTTCCATTTCAATGCAGATTTGGGCAGTCTTAGAAAGCGACCATGTGTGGCTCGGGGGAAGAGAATAGCACCTCCCAAGCTATTGCTCCCCGAGGGGTTGAGGAGGGGTTTTATCCCTCTTCGTGGCACTGGATGTTTTCCTTTCTGCAAAAGAACAAAACCACAAGACCGCTTTTTCTTTTTTCTTTTTTCCTGGGCTACATCCAAGCCAGCGCTCGGAGATGGGGCGGGTGAAAATCCAGGCCATGGAGGTGAGGATCTGCCCCTGAAGTGTCTGAATTTTACACGGACAAAGTAAATTAATCAGGAAGAAAAAAAGAATTGCCCAGCGAATTCCCTCGACGTGTTGTACCAATTTAAAGCAATGTTAATGTTGATTTATTGATTTGGAAAGGTACTTACATTTATAAAAGCAGCAAGGGCTTGTCTATAGTGCCAATAACGTAACACAGACCTGCTGGCTCCAATCCTGCGAGTCCCTTATCAGCGCGTAAAATTCACCATGTGAGAAGGATGCAAAGGGAAAAAAAAAACCAGGAAACTTTATTTTTCCTGGGAAAAAAGAAAAAAAAAAGAAGACTAAGCCACATTTCCAGTAAAGGCCAAGATAATGTATAACGAGCCAACTATCCTGCAAAGAGCCAAGGAGTTAACTGGGCTGGAAATCAAAGCAGCTATCGGGATGGAGCAGAGAGATCGCTGACACATCTGAGGCTCAGGGATCGGTTACTTGAACAACACTGTAAATCCCTCAAATAGCCCCAGAAGCAAAAGACGGTTCCCCCAGGGATTCAGCCGAGCAGCTGGAAACAGAGAGTATTTCCCAGGCGTTCCCGGCAGGAAAGGTGGGAGCAGTTTATAGGGATGTCTTGGTATCGTGCGAGGGATGATGCTTTAGGGCTGGCTGAATAAGAGCACGGAGGATGTATAAATAAACCTGGAACGATTTTCCCCAAATCCAAGGGCTTTCTCTGTGTGTGTTTAATGGGGGAATTTGGTTTCTGCAAAGGCCCGAAGGCATTAGGTCAGAGTTTCTCAGCAAAAAAAAGACACTTTTCAGTAAGAAGGGCTTTTCAGGCATGGGTTTACTCCGGGCAGCTCGACAAAGCATCATGCCAAGTGAGAAAAGGTTTCAGGAGGAAAAAAGCTGAGAGATGCTGGATGCCAAGAGCCTGGCAGCGGCCATGGAGAGGCGTCCCGGGGGACACCGTGGGACAGGGCTGGCCATAGCTTTTTCTCAGGTCCCCGCAGCTCCCTCTGCTTGGTGGCTGGTCCAGAAGAGGTTCATCAATGGGACAGAGGGAGGAGGAAAATCCCGTTACACGGCAAAGGCAAACCAATAACCTGCTCCAGGCTCGCTGTTAGGAGAGATGTGGGAATAAAGACCTTTTTCAGAACAGGAGGCAGAAAATAAATAATTTCTCATGGATCCAGCATGGCCCAGGTCAAACAGGCAGTGCAGAAGGGACTTGCTTGTTCAAGAAAATCCATATAGGTTCCCCCCAGTTTGATCAAACTCCTCACCGGCTTTTCAAAGGAAGGGGGAAATTGAGCTTCTTGCACAAATTCTGCCCCTGGGATTATTCCAGGTTGGACCAACCCAGAGAGGATAGAAAAGCAAGAAAAAACAGTCAATTTTCTCAGCCTGGACATCCTCCTTTTGCATCCCATGGAGCTCCTGGATGGAACCCCGTGTCCCCCCCCTGCCCAATTACATCCCCGGAGGATGGGGGTGCCCCGTCTGCGGTGGAAAAGAGAGAGGTTGCTCTCTCGGCAGACAAATTATCCACAAATTGTACAAGCCGCAGAGGTTGTTTCAGTTACTAAATGATTAAAGCACCTAATCTCTGGAGCCATGAGGACGAATATGGTTTGAAAAACGGGATATTTGGGGAGGGGAGAGGGCTCCTCCGGCGTCTCTCCGGGGCCTGAGCCATAGGGGCCCTCTGAAAGAGCCCCAGATAAGTAAGACATCATTAATAAATCAATGACAGGGAAATGAAAATGGAAGTAGATGAATCAGCGAGCTGATCGGGTCACAGATGAAAAATAGCACATCTGCTGCCGCTTTCAGTGCATTAACAAATAAGGCCACTGGCTCAGACACACTAATGCTTGGAATAATGAAGCTTCAAGACCGATTAGAGCATAAATCACTTTTTTTAAAACGTAGCGGGTCCCTCCCTGACCATCGGGAGACATATTTGCTTCCCGGCACGTTCCCACACGTTCCCGGCAGCTGCCGGCTGCTGCAGCGGGCGACGCCGCTGCCCCGTTCTGCTCCCAGTTTCCATAGGGTGGACTCCCATCAGCTGAAAGCACCGAGCCACAGCTAATCCATACGTTAAACCCATGCCAAAAAACGCCTGCGACCACCGCACCGACCCGCTCGCCGGCTGGATGGGACCCAAGCGCCTTCTCCTCTTCCTTTCCCGCTTGCACCCATTTGGGGTTTTATTCGGATTGAAGAGGGCAGCGACCGCAGGCTGCAAAATTATCTGCTCTGTGTTAGGGGTTTGGATTTTGGGAAGGGAGGTGAAGCGACTTTTGCCCGGTCACATAAAAAAGCGGAGAGCTGGGAGCAGCCCCGGGCGTTATCCCCCCCCCCCCCCAGGTTTTCCCTGGGGACACTGGGTTTGGGTGCAGGGACAGGAGAGTGACACACGCCACGTACCGCACATCGCGAGCTGACGCTGAACAGCCACAGCTCACAAACTCCTACATTTTTCATCCTTCTCCCTATTCATATTTCCCTGTCTCCCCGCTATCGATCATGGTGCCACAGCCCGGCACGGCGCCCCAAAGGCCCCCCCCAACTCATCCATCAGCCCCGCACCAGCCACCCTGCCAAAAAAACAGCCTCCGAGCGTGTTTTGGGGACACAAACCCGCAGACACCAGCACCATCCAGACACCCACACCGCAACCCACGGATGCAGCCAAGCCAGGGGGTCTCCCCTCCTGGCTGCTCCCCAATTTCTCCCTGCGCATCCCCACCTCCTCCATCCCCTTCCCTGGCCACCGCCCGCGGTCACTCGCACGTAAATGAGGAGATCTATAAGCTAATCAAGCTACTTCCCCTCCGGGCTTGATAGAGAGACAGATCGTTACTGGTGTTTCTATTTTTAAATACACGAGAAGTGCCGGGATATTATAGCAATAGGGTCATCTGTGTCCCCGGCGTCACCGAGGCGTGACCCCCATCATCAGCGAGCGGGGCACGTAAAGAGAGGCACAGCCGGTACATGGAAATTCGGCACCCAAAATATCGATGGGAAGAGGCGGTTCTTCAGCCCCAGAGGACAACTGGCGTGGACAACTAACCAGGCTGTTCAAAATAAAAGGGGAAAAGAGAAAAAGAGAAGCCCCTGGCTCCTGGCATGGGGGGGCTCCGGCATGGAGCACCGAGCTGCATCGCCCTCCGTCCCGTCTGGGGACCCGCTGGGGCTGACCTTGGGGCTCATCCTGACACCGAGCTCCTCCGCTCAGCCCCGGCCCAAGGAGACAGCGCGGCATTCCCAAAAATTATTATTATTCCGCAGCGGCAGCCGCACCACCTGCCTGTAAAAACCGGAGCAATCAGAGCTCGCTCTTCCAGCCTCGTTAAATCCCATTTAAACGAGGGCAGCGCTCTGCTCGGGGGTCGGTGGGGGGGGGGGGGNNGGATTATTGTAGGACAAGATTACAGAGCCATTACGACTTTATACGCCGCCGCTATCCAATTACTTAAGTACAAATGCCTCTCCCGCGCGCCGAATCGCAACCCCCCGGTCCTACCAGCAGAACCCGCTGATCGCCGCGGGTCGAAAGCAAACTGGAATTATCAATTTGCAGGGAAGGCTGGAAGGGCCGACGCGGCTGCGGGATGGAGGTGGTGATGGGAGGACGCTGGGCTGGGGGACGGTTTAGGATCAGGTGGGGGCGAAGAGCTGCCGGGGAATATCAGGGAGTTCCTCATCCTGAATGAAGAGGTCCACTCTCGCCGCGAGATGCTCTGTTTATTCCAGCGGCAGCTGCCGCCGTTGGTATTCATACTAGAAGGCGAAGGACCCAGCCAGCTACGTTCACTCATTAGGAAAAGCGTCGCGAAGGAGCCTGCTCGGGCAGAGATTACCTGTTTGCAAGTGATATTAATCACTGAAGCAAAAACTAATTATGTGGTTCACTAGTTTTCCCTTTCCCTTTGACGGCTCTGCCGCGAAAGCCCGGGCCTGATGGGCAGGGAGATGCGCTCTGCCATCGCGGTGGCACAAAATGCCTCCTCCTTCCAAAAAGGACAGGGCGAAGTGATTTAAGGCGAGCCCGGCAGAGCTGCAGGAGCATCAAAGGGTTCGTCTGTCAAAGCCAAACCTCGGCTGTGATCAACCAGGAGATCTGCACCCGGAGCCGGAGGGGGTTTGCGCATCACGAGCCTCCGAAGTGAAGCCCCGTGGTGGTGTGAGATATTGGGGCTGTGCAAAGGGGTCTGGGAGGGGGGAAAGACCTCTGCGCCCCTTCCCCACCGCTGTCTCCCCTTCGGGGGAACCCCTGAAATATCCTCCCTGCGTCCTCTGCCCTGGTCGGAGGGGGTTCAGCTTACACACACCCCAGGGCAACAGCTCTGGCAGCTCCGTGGCACCCAGGCACACGCTTATGGGGTTTTTTTTGAGGAGAAAAAGTAAAATTCATATATTTTTAAAGGTCATTACAGACACCCATCCCAGGGCAACGTGACCGCACTTCTGAATTTTTTAAAGGCGCACTTTCACGTCGGGAAATGTTTAAAAATGCAAATTTTGACCTAAAAAGAGCACCTTGCGTGTGCTTTAAAAAAAAAAAAATCTATCCTTCGAGTCCAGAAGAGCCCTCTGCTTGCCTGGTGTGGCACGGCGGGGTGCTCACCGCGGAGCTGCGGGCTGCTCATGGGGAGCCCCGGCAAAGTGAGGGAGAGGGAAGGGGGAGAAAGGGAGAGGGGAGAAAGGAGGAAAGGAGGAAAGGAGGAAAGGAGGAAAGGAGGAAAG